>ML977015.1:164310-241173 GCA_010015675.1 Byssothecium circinans | reverse complement strand
CCTCTCCTATTCCTCTCCTATTCCTCTCCTATTCCTCTCCTATTCCTCTCCTATTCCTCTCCTATTCCTCTCCTATTCCTCTCCTATTCCTCTCCAGCCACTGAAGGCTCCTCTTATCATACCTCGAACCTTCGGGGCACGATGGCAGAACCAATAACCATCATTGCCTCCGCTATCACTGTTGCAGGCACTGCTGCCCACTTGTCCCGTACCCTAATCAACGCTGGAAGAACGATCAAACACGTGCCGGAAGAGATGGCGGAAATAGCCACAGAGATCACATACCTGTCCGACACACTCAGAACCCTCGCCGGGTCGCTCAATGCTTACCACAAGCTTTGCAAGCCAGATTTTTTCTAGAGCATAGATTTAGTCTTGCAACGGTTCAAAACCGTTGAGGTTCAGTTACTGGAGCTTGTGGATGAGAAGAGACAGAGGCGACTTCGCCACATCAAATGGTATTTCAAGAACCCAAAGGTAAAAGGCTTGATGAGAAAGTTGGAAAGCATCAAGACCTCACTCACACTGATGCTTGCAATCTTGAAGGTCACTGTCGAACAATACACAATAAAGTAAGCCAAAAACGAACCAGTGCGACTTTCATCTAACACCAGTAGCCCTAGTTCGCCTAACGGCGACCAAGCCCAAGCAAACGCTCCCCCGCCTCGTACGAACGGCTTTCGAACATTGTTGGAAAACGTAATAGAAGCGAATAAGACGGCCGTGGAGAAAGCACTCAAAGAGGAGCAGCATCAGCCAACCGAAAAGCGACGAAACCATGATACAGATCTTCAGCGATGGGAAGCAGACTTCCAAGATACGGCAACTTGGCTGCATCATCTGGTATTTACACCCGACATGCCACAAGAATATCTTCGCAACAAATTTTTGGAGTCTCACAATCCAACAGTGGAAGACTGCAACTCGGATAACGTTGACAGTTCAACTGTAGCCAACGACAGTGATTCCGAACAGTCACAAAGCTCTCGCGACGAGAAAATCATCAAATGGTCCGAAGAAACGGAAGCGAGCATTGTAGCCGGCAGGCTTCTGCAATCATGGACATTCCTTAATTTTCCTCAGGTCCAAGCAAGCAAACCCTTCTATGCATTAAGAGAAGAAGACAGATATCAGGAGGCTTCTATGAAGAGACTGCAAGATTATGCTGAGTTGAATGAGCGTCGAATTGCTGAACAAAGGTCACATGGTCGTCCTACTGCCAGCACAGACTACACCGAAGAGAAGCAGTACGATTCTCTCGACACAAGTAGCTCCGAGGAAGAAGAATACCAAAGTGCGGAAGAGAGTACAACCTTGCCAGACCCAGATGATTTTTCCCGAGGAAGAAAAACGCCTCAGAAGCGGGCACGTGCCGACTACAGGTACATGGAAACTTCAGACGACGACGAATTTCCGCAGAGAAGACAGCCTGGCCCCCACAAAGAATCAAGAAAACCGAATTTTGGCCACTCGAAGCCTTGTTGCCCGCCTATCACGAAATGGAGAAGAGAACGTAATCCACGAGATCCTCAAGGATTTTCATACCATCAACCGATAAGGAATGACAACCCCTTTGCAGCCCCCGCCGGTACAGGGCCCTCTTCCTTTAATGCGCCACCAATGACGGCGGGCTATGTGCCTCAATATGGAACTGCGCCTCCGTCTTTCGATCCTTATCAGCAATACATCCCATACGGATCAACTCAGTTCCCTATCCCGATGCCTCCTCCACCACGACCGCTCACACCGCCGCCGCCTCCTCCTCCAGCTTTACCTTCCCCTCCCCCAAATGTCGCCAAGCTGAACAATGACAACATCATAAACAGGTTAGAATCTCTGTTAGATGAGATTGCAAAGCAACCCGCCACCACCAAACGAGACCCCAAATTCGATATCCTAGAAGAGCAGATCACCGGCAACATAGCTCTCATGCAAGAAGGCATATCCAAGGACAAAGAAGAGATCCAGACGTCGAAGTCGATCAGGGAAGCAGAAAGGCTCGACCGCTTCGAGAAGATCTTGGTAAAGTTCGGGGAGCTGCAGCGAAAGCGCCACGAAGAATCCGAAGCGGCCTGGAAAGCAGAGAAAGCCAATTCGGATGCCATAGCTGGCCAAAACGCTATTGAAGCGCAAAGGCTTGCGCGGCTGGAAATACAAGCTGCGGAGGCGGCCAAGGAAGCTGCAGAGAGAGCGCTGGAGATTACTAAGGAGCGAGCGGCCGAACCGGCGCGTAAGGAAGCGGAATTCAAAGCTGCTGAAGAGAAGAGAAAGAAAGAGGAGGAATATGAGAGACGCATCGCGCGGTACGAAGAGCAGTTCGCTGCATTCACGAAAAAGTGGGAGCAAGTGAATGAGCAGCCGCACAATCGCTTCCCTGTGGATATGCCTTTGCGACGTACTTGCATCACGGAAGGAGAGCGACAGATTGAGATATCTGAGTTCTCAAAAGAACGAATGGACCCTCTTATTATGCCACACACGGCATCCGGCGTCTTCTACCAGGAAGAGTTGTTCGACGGGAGTCCGGATACGTTAACAGACCTCAGAAGACCCGATTTTAGTGCAAATCGAAGGACAAATCTAGGTCATCCGCCGGGGCGAGAGCGTTCATTTCTCCGTGTAAAACCATCTGGAAGCTCCCAAGATGCAGGTCAAGTCTCCTGTGGAAAAATGATGCTATTGCCGCCTAACGTAGATCGTTCATCGATCAAGACAATCAAGATACAGACAACGCTTGATAGAAACGGCATCATGACGACTTTTGATGGAACGTTTCGAGATTCTGGTGGCGCGCTTATTCGCCCTGGAGAGAGTTCTCCGGCAATTATCCAAAGTTCTATTTTCTGGGAATCTCCGCTGCTTGCTCTTGGGAGTGAGCTGTTGGGCACTCTCAAAGACAGAGGTTGGAAGCCTTTCTATGTTCGAAAGTCCGGTAAGGACTCCGTGGTCCTCATAGTGTGCCCAGCGTCGAAGTCAGCTCATTGAATTAACTTCTTGCTAACTGGGCAGATTACGGTCAAACGTACTTCCTCGGCCATGAACCCATCCACGTCCACTTTTTCTGTCCAGAATACCTACCCCAATTGAAGGAATCAAAAAAGTATGAGCCAGATGAAGGTGTCTTGATTGCGAAAGAAATCATCGAGGAGAATGCTCTGCAGGAATTCGGTTTTCCATTTACTTCCACTGCAGGAGGCGTTTATACGCTCGATTGCCGGCTCGCTGCGGTAAGACATTTAACCGGTCCTTTGTACTAGTAACGGCTCACATCAGCATAGAACGATATCGAAGCTCTGATCGAACGGTCTTTCATGATTCGGGAAATGAACTTTCGCAGACAATATCGTCAGTTGCAATGGACAGCATGTCCTAGCAATTCTACGGATCCTGATCGACAATACGCACGCTCGATCGTTTCTGAGTTGACCGGTGCGGTCTCAGAGAGCGAGGAATCCAACTACCCAGCATCTACATTCGCAGACGATGAGCTATCATCTGAAAATAGTCCTGTTGAGAGCAGTCACACTACCTTGGAAGCCGATTCAGGATTTGCTTCCATGGATAAGGGGATGGATAAGGCAGAAGAGGAGTGAAAATGGTCAAAAGACGATACATCGGCAAGCACGAAATCAAAGGGGTTCAGCGCGAAAGGCCCGCTGCGTCTCCGACCAACTAATCGAACAAAGCTTCATAGCGATTGATTAACCAACGCATTCCATTCCTTTACAACTGTCCACTTATTTCTCCAACTTCTTCTCCCTAATAAACCACGAGAAAAACGCACTCCCCGCCACCAAACCCAGACTAACTCCCAGTGCAGCTCTGGAACTCTCCCCATAACATTCTCTCACCACTTCCTTCAAGCGCGTTTCCAAGCCCCTGAAATATGTGAGCGATTCTCGAACCCGATCAGCAATCTCTACCGCATTTTCGTCTCCGTTGAGAGCTGCTTGGAGCGATTTTCTCAATGTCTGATTGAATGCCGTGGCGCACATTGATATACCAAAAACAGAACCCAGCGAACGGAAAAGATATGAACAAGCCGTCGCGACGGCTTGATCCGCGTGCTTCGCGTTCGATATGAGTCCGATGAGAGTTGTTGTAATGCCTGAATTCTGTTAGTCCATGATATTTCTGTCAATTATGGAAGCAAGCGGATACGCACCGATTCCATTCCCAAATGATGCCATAGCACTCCCAATCACTATGAGTGGTATACTCGTTTTGACCACGCCCGCAAATAAAAGCACCACGGCAAGACCAATGGTAAGCTGCGTGTAGCTGATCACAGTGAGCCAGTAGTAATGTCCCGTCTTCTTCATATATATCCCCCCGAACAGCGAGCCACTCACAGAGCACACGATCAAAGGCAGCAGCAGCAATCCCGCTTTCGAAGCTGACATGTCACCGATCACTTGCCAGTAGAGTGGTATATAAAACATGCAGCTGAGCAGCCCACCCATGGCAAAGAAATTGCACAAATAGCAAGCAAACAATGACCGGTTCAGAATGATCCGGAAGGGCGCGAACGGGTGACTTGCGACGTAGCGTTCGACGAGGACGAAGACGACGAAGAGAGGAGGGCTAACCGCGAGGGCAGCGACGGTCCATGGATCGTTCCAGGAGACGTTCGAGCCTCGATCCAAACCGACGAGAAACCCGGCAACGGCAATGATCAGGACGACTGCGCCGAGGATATCAATCTTCATGAGCTTCTCTTTCCAGTGGGAGTGATCCGTTTTCGGTAAGTGGAGGGCGAACGAGACGGCGATGATGGCTAAGACACACATTGGCCCCTGAGCTATGAATGCCCATCTCCAGCCTATAGTCTCAGCTGTCAGCCCCCCTAAAGGCGCGCCTGGTTGGAATAAGTCACCTGGATTATTTTGACGTGGCTCGAAGATGGTACTTACCTGCAGCGCTCCCAGCCGCAAATATGAGGTTTATATAACCCTGCCAAGTCCCTCTGTCTCTAAGGCTCACAACATCACTGAGCAAGATCGAAACCTACGATTCTATCAGCATCTTTATCACTCCTACGTTGTGTCAACTAGTCCTATGATAGACACTAGACGAAGTTAAAACCACTCACCACCGTTGTCATCCCCCCGCCACCAATCCCAGCAAAAGCCCGCGCAGCGATCAACTCCTCAATATTCCTCGCAAGACCGCACGCCGTGCTCCCCACCCCAAACACCGCATAAGCAAAAAGCAAACATGCCTTCCTCCCAAAAATATCCGAAAGCTTCCCATAAATCGGTTGAAAGCAGCTAAGCGTAAGGAAGTACGAAGTAGCGATCCAAGATGTAGAGTTCAGAGCGTGAAGATCAGTTCCAACAGTGCCTATAGTCGTAACCACCAGGGTCTGATCTGCTGCGGCGAGGAAAACCTATATTCCCCAGATCGGATTAGAGAGAGTAAGCACAGGGACTTATTTGAGTACTTACTCCGATTGCAATGGCGGGAAAGATGTAGATTAATTGCTTCTTGACTTCTGGTAGGCCTTGGAATTTCGAAGCATCGCCGTTGCTGGTTTGGCGTTCAAGATCGCCTCCGTCGGAATCCGCAACGCTACCTTCATGGTCTTCCTCCGCATTCCGTTCGTTGCGTTGTATTGGTTCTGAAGTCGCTATGGCGTTTCCCGATTCAATCGGCGTGGGTGCGATAGTGGGTATTCTCGGCGTTGTTTTTGTAAGCAATGGTGAGGTTTCGGTCGGCTCGGACGTGCTTGTGATACCGCGGGCCATGGCTCAATAAGCAAAAAAAAGGACTAATTGCTGGCTTTCGTTCCCCAAGCACGTGTAGGAAATGTATGATTAGAGTTCGGAGGAGTGCCGTCCAAGTCGACATGAATAATGCGAAGGATCTATGGTTTTTTATCTGCGGTTACCGCTGATTGGTCAACTTTCAGCACGCAATCGGATGATCGCTAGCCTCGAAGCAGAAAGCGTATAGATAGATAAGTCATGTGATTACGTGAACGCTACTTCTATCAGTTGACTGATTGATCGGTGTCCTGAGCAGATGTGGTTTAACACTTACGGCGTGGGTGGATGATTCCTTGCAAATGAATTTGAATACCAACAACTTCACTCTCATTTCCCACACCCCTGCTCCCAAACCCGTTGTCACCACCACGCCCACCCCCTCAGGAAAAGGCCAACGTATCAGCCGATGCCCCAAATTCTGGACACCGCTCTACTCACGCTACGGAGGCGGTACGAGTGTAGTGTTTATAAGGGAAGGGACGTTGGGTGAAGGGGATAGGGAGAGGGGAGGCCTGATGTGCATACTTCTACGAAGACGAAGGTAGGGTGGATTTATTTGGAGGGGCAGTAGGAGAAGGGGTTGGTGTTTTTGAGAGGTTTTATGATAAGGGGGAATGTGTGGGAGAGGGAGCGTATGGAGCATTTGGAGAGATCGAGGGCGGGAGCTAGGGACGAGAAGAAACAGTGTGCGGATGAATAGGTATTGAGAGGGAGGTGTAAATAATAGGATGTGTAAGTATTTTTTGTCCTGAAAAATGGTTGATATGGTATTTTGAAGCTAGTTTCCCACATTCTCATGACTCATAATCCAACCTTACCCTTTCCTAACCGCTCCACACCCTAGGCCCAGGCGGCGTATAGCTCGTGGGCACGGGATAATAGATATTAATCATAATCCCCGGATCCGTCGCCTTATACGCACCGGGGAAGCTAACAAGCGGCCCCGGGTTTCCACTACCACCGCCAGTAACCTTGAGCTGCCCGCACGAGATGTAGAACTGCGCCCCACCAGCCGAGGAAGCGCTGTGCAGAGCGATATGCTCGACTCTGAAGAGATACTCGCCAGAAGGCGTGTTCTTGGGGATGGTCACGGTGACGGCGCTCTTGCCTGTTGTTTCGCTGTTAGTTCTTTCCCCGCATCCTGTCTCCGCCACAGCAGATACTTCTGCATCGAAAGTTGAAAGTTTGCAGGGAAGATGAGGAGAGAAAAAGGAGAAGGAGGCATAAACATACCATTCGAAGGCCACGAAAGCGTTCCCCCACTGATCGTAGGCCCCTGCTCGAAAATCTTAAACCACACACTCCCGCTTCCGTCCCACGTCGCGGCCGTAGATCCACTCGGCACCTTGGCCATGTAGAACTGTAATGTTCCGGGGTGGCTGATCGATGAGGCTGCCGTGAATCCCACGGAGGAGCCGGCGGCTACTTCGTACGTCTGGGCGCCTGTTCCGGGGCTGAGTTCGTAGCAGCGGATTTGCGTGGAGGATACCTATTTCCACAGTCAGACGTATGGTCCCTGAGGCGAAAGATGGACGGGCTGATGGAGGGAAGGGGGAAATATACATCAGTGACTGGGCCGTTCGACTGGTAGTTCGTCGTTTTCCTGACGTACTGCCATGCGGGAGTTGTCGTGCCGCCAGCAATGAGGGCCGGGAAGGTGTAGTGAGCAGAAGCCGTGGCGGCGAGGAGGGAGGCGAGGAGGAACTTCATCGTGGCGTGGTGAGGGAACTGCAGTCCTTAGTCCTCTCGTCCTCGAACGGAAGCGTCGTTTATATATGCCTTGTATCTCCCATGCTCTTCTAGATTATCACTGCACCCTATCCTAGTCCGTCCATGCCTCATTGCAGCCAAATGCACCCTAGATGACTAAAAGTATGGTAGCTCATCGTATACTTACCGGTAGTCCTGGGCGCGGTGCTGTGTGTGGAGAGCCGGTGGGTAATTTGCGGTAGCGGAGATAGTCCTGGGTTCATTTTGATAGATGAAATGTAAATGAAGAGGATGCTGCTGCTTCCATCATGATTGGTCGATGTACGCGAAACGAGTGAAACGTAAAGTCTTGGGTTCTATATTACAACGGGGCGGGTGGGTTCGCGAGAGAAATAACTTCAGGACTGTCACGTTCGGTACCTAGTCGCGTGTTAGATCGTTGTATTCACGGATTTGCGGCTCCGTCTTGCGGATGAGGCGTACTCGAGTGGACCTGTGTACTCCTAGCGGGTTTCCTGATCGTGGTCGCCATCTGCGGATGCCCTGAATCGGACTCTTGACGCTCCATATTACATTGCGGTACACCATTGGCTGCAACGAGCCCAACTCACCATGCTTCCATAGTTACACAAGATCACGGAACATAACATCGTGTCAATCGCGCATCCATCGTGTGATCTGGACCCTACATTAAAACTTGCCCAAACCATCACAATATCCTTCCAAGGCGGACAAACTAACACTGAGAGCACAGACAAGATGAGCCACCTGCACAGCTCGCTACTGCCGGTATATATTGCACTCATGTACACAAAGCCTCGGTATGACGTAGAGTTATATATAAGAAAAACGCGTGCCCAAGCCGCGTACTCGTCTCGTTTCACTTCGGAGCCTCGTCTAGATCGATGTTGATGACATATACATATAGTACAGCAGATATCGAAACAAGGGTCTCTGGCGAAGAGCTTTGTCAGCCAAATTTTGAAAATGCCAACCCAGCAACCAGGAAACGAAAGAATGGACGTGCTGATCCGAACTCCGCGATGATAACAGCAATGCTAGCGTATAATAAAGTAAAATAGAAGTGGACTCACTCTTCACACACCTCCATGGTATCAACATCAGCTCCTCCCTTGCACGGCTGGATCCACTCCCTCATCTTCCTCATCCACCTCATAATAAAGCCCCTCCTCATATTCATCCTGCGCATACCCGAATATGGCCCTATAGACCCTTTCCCCCAGCCCCTTCTTCTGCGCCATAGCCAACACCATCACAATTGGCAAATGCCATACGCTCGCCCAAAACAGCCCTCTAGCAGTCCCCTTATGTCCCTGCTCCTTCCAAAACTCAACCGCTTTCCACGTCATCCAAGCATTCACCGCCGAACTGGTTACCACAAAACTTGGATCCGTGACGCCGCAGTACGAGAGCGCGATGCAGACGGGGAACATAAGGATCGAGTATCGGATAGCGACACGGCCATTGCGCGCGGGATTGACCCATGCTAGCATGCGGTATCCGGCGTTTTTGTACTCTTCGCGGATGGACCAGGAGAGCGAGTTGAAATGTGGAAACTGCCAGGCGAAGAGGAGTGCGGCGCAAAGCCAGCCACCTGCTGAGCCTTCACCAAAGAGTAATTCTTGCCATGTGCCTTCGTGTGCGCATTGTCCTGCCGCGGCTGTCCAGCCCATTAGGGGTGGGATACCTCCTACTACTGCCCCAACCCATGTGTTCAGTACCGACATTCGCTTCAGTGGTGTGTAGACGCCCGCATAGAGAACGATATTTGATGCTCCCAGAAATGCTGTCGTAGGATTGACGCCGAAGTATAGCGCGCCTGTGCCTACTACACCGCATATTACAGCGAAAACCATAGCTCCCCTTGTGCTGATCAGCTTGCGGACAAGCGGTCTGTTCCGTGTCCGGCTCATCTTCGCATCATATTCAGGCTCCATGATCATGTTGAATGTATTGGCTGAGGATGAGCATAATGCAACACCCGACGTCAGGAATAGCAGCGTGAGCGTAGAGAGGGACGGCGTATCGGTCGCGGCGGGTGCGAGGAGGCCGGGGACGGGGTATAACGAGTAAGCGGCGGTCGCTGTGAGGACTACGAGGAAAGAAAGCCGTGGCTTTGTCAAAGAGAGGTACGTCATGAAGACTCGCTTCAAAGACCGCTGCGGGAGTGTCGAGGATATGGTGGCCAACTTGGCCGATGCATCCAGCGCAATTGGATAGTTCCCTTCGGCGTCCTTTGCTGCTGCTTCCGCTGCCGCTAATTCCTTTTCCCTCTTCCGCCTTCGATGTGGTAGTAACTCCTCCCGTGTTTCATGCGAGGCGATAGGCTGCTCTATAGCTTCATTCTCGCTCACACCCTCTCCCCTCATCCCCACCACCGAGCTCTGCAACTCCCGTCTCGACCGTACAGTTGAGCTCCCAAAGACTTCTTTCAGCGTCGAATTGGCCAAGAAATAGTCCTTAGTGAACGAATTCCTGCTCTTTCTAACAGCGACCACGCCCTGCCGACTACCTGGTATCGAGGAGAAGGGCCGCCGCAAGGGCATTGGCGTGTGAAGAAGCTTTTGCCAGCATCGTAAGCATATCGTGCTTGCATTTTGAGGTCTAATCAATCGTGAGAGCGGTGTCCGGAGACTCATGGCGGATTGTGCATGGATTTCAAGATTTCTCTGGCTGTGGAAATGCCAAAGCTATCATTCGATGCTTAATGCCAAGAGCGGAAGACGTTTCGGCCCGCATGCGCTGACGTAACACTCCCTTCTCAATGACTTCTCCAAATTTTCAGCCACATTTATGCCAGTTGTACAAGGAACGCGCGCATTGCGGAGTCAAGATGTTTTTGTATATGAAGGATCAAGGTGTGAGGGAGCGGAAGACCAAGATGTCGTACCACTATCAAGTTGAGCTTCTCTGCGATTAAAAAAAGTACAATGTTCGAGAAGAACTGGTAATATTTGACTTACGAATGCACATACGTATGACCCGCTTGTGTCAAAGAGAACAGAATCTACTCGATTCATCCCTCTGGCCTCAGGGCCATTTCTCATCAAGTACACATCTCACGACGATCCCTGAAGCTCCTGCCCCATCCCACCCAAGGTCACCATTTTCGTGACCATATACTCATCAATACCCAACGAACTCCCTTCCCTACCAAACCCAGATTCTTTCACACCCCCAAACGGTGCCGCGGGATCACTGATCAACCCCGTATTCACACCCACCATACCAACCTCCAACGCCTCAGCAACTCGGTACACCCTCTGCACATCTCTGCTAAAGAAATATCCCGCAAGTCCGACATCCGTGTCATTAGCCAGCTTAATGACATCAGCCTCTGTATCGAATTTGAAGAGCCCAGCGACAGGACCAAAGGTTTCTTCAGAGGCGAGGGCCATGGAGGATGTCATGTCGCGGATCACCGTCGGTTGGAAGAAATTGGAGCCTAGGTCTGGCAGCTTTTGGCCTCCCACGAGCACTTTGCCACCTTGTTTTACCGCGTCTTGGACGTGAGCATCGACTTTGGAGACGGCGCGGTCGTGGATGAGAGGGCCATGTGTGACGCCTTGATCGTATCCTCCTCCTACTTTGAAGCCTTTCACCTTCTCGGTGAATTTCTCAGCAAAAGCGTCGTAGATACCAGACTGCACGTAAATCCTGTTCGCGCAGACGCAAGTCTGACCCGAGGAACGGAATTTGGAGGCTATAGCGCCTGCTACCGCGATGTCTACATCGGCGTCATCGAACACAATGAAGGGCGCGTTACCGCCGAGTTCGAAAGAGAGTTTCTTGAGTGTGTCGGCGGATTGCTTCATGAGGAGTTTGCCTACGCCTGTGGAACCTGTAAAGGAGACCTTCTTCACGGTTTTGGAAGATGTGAGTGTTGAACCAACCTCTGGCGTATTCTCCAAAGCTGTGACGAAGTTCAAGACACCTTTGGGGATGCCTGCGCGGTGGGCTAGTTCTGCGAGCGCGGCAGCTGTGAAAGGCGTTTCGCCGGGCGATTTTGCGACGACAGTGCATCCTGCTGCTATGGCTGGGCCGATTTTGCGCGTGATCATGGCGGCGGGAAAGTTCCATCTGTACCTCAATCAGCACACGACGTTCCCTTCAACCAACTCGAAGTTCAGCGTACGGTGTAATCAACCCACAAACCCCTACGGGTTCCTTAATGGTAAACACCCTATTCCCCGCCACACTCGAGGGAATGGTCTGTCCATAGATCCTCGGCGCCTCCTCAGCAAACCACTCAAAGAAGTTCGCCGCATACGTGACCTCCCCCTTCGCATCAGCCAACGGCTTCCCATTCTCCCACGTTATAAGTTTCGCGAGATCGTCGGCGTTTTCAGTTATCAATTGATACCATTTGCGCAGCATACGAGAGCGTTCGCGGGCCGTAGTCTTGCGGAAGGACGGGAATGCTGCGGCGGCAGCGGCAATGGCTGCTTCAGTATCGGCGCGGTCGAACTCGGGCATGCGGCCTATGGGTTTGCCTGTCGCTGGATCGGTGACCTCGAAGGTCTTGCCTGATTTTGCGGAGATCCATTCGCCGTTAACGTACGTCTGCTCCTTGAGGAGAGACTTGTCGTTGAGCTGGGATATGGTTAATAACTTGCCATCTACATCTACTGTTAGCTTTCAACTCACCGGAGGAACGGAGTGCCCCATAGCGTAACTCCTCGATAGAGTTATTGGCAAAGTGTTTCGTTGTATACAGCTCCGATAACCCGGCCGTCTTGCAATCGCTCGTGTCGCAGCTGCAAAAGATCGCATTGTGTCGCTTCCTTAGCTTACGTCCACCCCTCTTTTTATATGTCGTAAACCAACCGCTGTCCGGCACTTTCTACTCGGAGGTGCGCACCCAATTGGCCAGCAAATGATAGACGGGAAACGCAGACAAGGTCGTGGTTGCGAGCGGATGACGATGACGATTGGGGTAGCTCAAGAGAGCTTGGACGCGTGCGGGGTTGCGAGATGCAAGATGCAGTGCCCCAACGGGAATAAAACACTTGAGTTGTTGAAGGTCTCAAGGGAAGATGTTGGTGGTTTAAAGCAACAAGAGACTGAATGAAGCTCCTAGAAGATATTTTTTTTGGACTTGATTAGATTTGCCCTATATGATGGCGTCTACCGCGTCTGTTCAAAGTAGTGGGACCACATCTAACTTGCGCAAGAAGCCTTTTGTGGCTGAAGGAGAGACAAGGCCGTCTCAAACCCGGACTTTTGTGCTTTGTCATAGTGATGTGTTCTTCATTCATCTATATACAGGCCCAAAGGCCTTGGTTCACTCCAAAATTGAGCTTCTATCCATCACGCCCTCATACGATGTATATACAACGAGATAGATCACGTTAAGAAAATACAATGTCGACACAAGGAAATGCTCCTACTGAGCTTGTACTTATACAACCGGAAACTAGCTACCGGTCAAGATAGCCCTCCATCCCAAAATCACTATCGCTTCTCGACGAGCAAGAGGTGCATGGCAAGGTATGCCAGCACGACGAATGATCCACCAAAGACAGCGAGGCCAATGCAGTCACGCCACAACGCTTGGGTGTTGAATCCAAACGAGCTCAAGATAGCCGACCCAGGCACTTCGATGTCGAGACCGTACTTGTGGTCGACGAGCGAGAGGTAGGCGACTTCGTTGACGATAAGCCCTTCAAAAGCGTAATGGAAAATGGAGAGCTAGGTAAGATCGTTAGCATCAGGAACCTGTAAATAAGACATGAAAAACTTACCGACTGTAGCCACTTAGCCGCCGCTGGAATGCTGTCCTTGTTGAGGAAGAATCCTGAAAAGAGCAAGCTGAATAGCATGACGAGCACGCCAATCAGGTTTGCGACTCCGTTGTTGCGGAACACAACTCCAATGAAAAGGAAAATGGCAGCAGCAGCCAAGTTGAATAGGACCAAGAAGAGAATGAACTTGAAAAACTCGGGCCATGCCGGGATGAGGCCTGTCATCGGATATACGATAGCACCGAGAATGATCGGAGGAATGAGACGTAATGGTACAATGTCGAAGAAAACCTTCGCGGCAAAGTAGGAGAGCGGTGAATAGTACCCTTTGGCTCGTTCGCGAGTGAAGAGCAAGCGTTCGGGCGCGAAAACGGTGAGAATGGTGAGCGTACTGAAACCGAAGAGCGCAAGGACGAAGAAGAAGAGTCCGAGCCGGTTTTGGAAGCCCTTGATATCGTCCGTAAGACCGAAGAACAAGAATCCAAGGAACACGGCAAGAACAATGGCGATAGCGTAATGGGTGAGCATAAGCATCGGATTCCGATACAAATTTCGCCAGGTGCGCTTTGATAGAATCATGAACTGACCGGGCAGTCCAACCTTGCGGAAACCCTTGACTTTTCCAGCTGCTGCAAGGCCATTGGCCTGCTGGCTACCATCACTGTGGCCATTGGCTTCATTCGCTCTTGAAACGGCGCTGGCAATGTCTTCGTGAAGAGAACCAGCAACATCTGACGTTGCGTATGCGTTGACCAGAGTGTCCAGGTTGGTACCGGTACCCCCATCAGCGGGAGGAGGGAGCTCATCAGGATCATCCAGGATCTGTGGGGGTGGGGCACCTTGTTGACGCGAAAGTTTTAGCCACTGAGCATTACTACCATGACGCTCATATGGGGCCTCATCATCAGTTTTGGGGGACACCGTACCATCTTGGGGAGCAGAGCTCTTCTTCCTCGTGAACAGCTCTCGCTCTTGCTGTTGTCTGATAGAAGCTCTCCGTTTGTTCTTGGGCCGGATGCTCGAGATGCTTGGACTTCCAGTCGTTTCCCGGTCAGTGTTGACGCTTCTGATAGATTTGACTGCGATGGCACTGCTCGCTCTCGTACCTAAACCGTCCCTTGAGAATAAGCTGTCTTCTTCAAAGGAGCGGCTGGCGGTACTAGCGTGCATGGTGAGATCCACTAAGTAGTCAGCGATGTTGAACCCAGGAGGGCAGCTGTATCCGATGTTATCAAAGTATGGCTGGCAGCTCTCAAAAGGTCCAGAGTAAACGGTCCTTCCCTTGGCCAAGAGGATGAGTTGGTCGAACAGAGCGACAATGTTGGAACGCGGTTGGTGGATTGTGAACACCACGGTCCTGTTGTAATTCTTGACAAGGTGCACTAGGCATTCGACGACGTTGAAAGCGTTGAAAGCATCTAGTCCACTGGTTGGTTCATCGAGGAAGAGGATGCTAGGAGACGTGACTAGCTCGCAGGCAATGCCGACGCGACGCTTTTCTCCGCCAGAAATGCCACGGCCTCCTTCCTCTGAGCCAATCGTTTGGTGGCGAATGTAGTAGATGCCTAGCTGACGCTCAACATCTTCCACTTTTTGTTCTTTTGCAGCGCGGCTCATCTCTCGGGGAAGTCGTAACAACGCAGAGTCAAGAATAGTCTCGTGGACAGTGAGAGTGGGTAGCATGGTGTCGTCCTGGTCCACAAAACCAATAACGCTTCTGAATTCATCGTCGCGAACCTTTTCTCCGTTCAGGTAGAAATTGCCACCGTGGATGCCAACTTTATTCTTGCGTGCAAGAATGTCCAGAAAGGTCGTTTTCCCTGCACCGGAGGCACCCATGATGGCCATGAGCTCTCCGGGATGCACAGCACCAGAGATGCCGGACAAGATTTGTTTCCCGTTGAGCTGATATGAAACGTTTTCAAAAGAAAGGGCTGCAGGCTTCTGGTCCGCCAGGATCTTTGCGTTTTCGTCTTCTTCGTCATCGGACAGATGGATCGGTCCCCAGCGGTTCCTCTCCGCTCGGCGCGACAGATACCATACCACCAGTACGAAGGCGACGACAAACAGCGCACACCCAGCAATGACGCTTGCAATCAAGGGCGTGTTGATAGCTTTGATAGGTCGCTCGTAGCCCGGCACTTCTGTCTCATACAGACATTCCCCAGCGTTGCATTGGAGGAATATGCTCTTGTCGGCGAAAATGCTCTGGATAAGGTCGTCCATGGCAGGCTCAGAAAATACACTGCCACTATCTTTCCCATCCAAGGTCGATATAGACTTGAATGAGGCGGGGCCCTTGATCGACTCGGTCAAGAACTCTCCAATGTCGATGGATCCTTCCTCTCCGCACAGCATCCTGCCAGGGACACATGCGCATTTGATGTTCTTGCATTCATAGTCGGAGATGTTGCGGTTCGGTTCGGCGGTGAAGCTTGAGGTGCAGGTGTCGAGGGCGCAGTAGAAGGATTCCTTTTGGTCAACCCAGACTTCAGTCGTCAGCGCAGGGCTCCTGAAAACAAAGTGGTTCAAACTTACACTGAAAGTTACACTCATCAATCTCGGCATTACATGAGAATGTCGCCTGTGGTTTCTTGTCTTTGAGCTGGTCGAGAATCTTCTTGTTCGTGATGTCGCACATCTGGAAGTTCTCTTTGATTAGAGCGCCCTGCTTGAAGCAGACGCCGCCCTCGCCCTCGGGCATCATAGCATTACACGCCTGGTTCGTCTGGCATACATTGCAGTTGATGCCACCCCAACCCTCCTTGCACTCGCAAGAATCGCCTTGTCTTGGAGCTCGATTCGCATTGCCGTCAGGGAGCGCGCCACAGAGTGGCGTCGAGCAGTCCTCGCCTCCAAAGCCCGGTGTACAGCTACACTTTCCGTTCCCTTTCAAGCACGGGGCGAACTGGTGGCACTGGAAATCGTCGAGGTTGCAGTTGAAGCATGGCGGACAGCCGTCGGGGCGATCGCCGTATATCGAGAAGACGTCTTGGGGTAGTTGGGCGGCGGAATAATTAGCAAACGTCTTGTGAGCGCCGGAGGGCCTCGCGAGGTTGAGCGAGACCAGAAGCGCGGCTGTCCATGGCGTCTGTCGCATCGCCGCAGCGAGGATAAACTGTAGCAAGCTTCACCTAGCTCAAGTGCTCGAAGCTGTTGCCTGTGACGTATGGTGACAGGGTCGATGGAGGATGGTATTGACGGTGTCGGAGATGGAGATGGAGACGAGAAAGGAGATTGGAAAAGGTAAAGTGAGAACAGTCAAAGTGGCCACGATGCTATCTAGCTATCGCATCATATTGTGTGCACAACAGCGGGGGCTGGTCAACTGGTGCGATGCGAGATGTGGCGCACGTGCCGTGCCAGCCAAGCGGGCGGTGCAGCGAGCGGAGGGAACAGCCGAGGCCTCCAACCAAATACGGGCGCTTCGAAACAGCGTGGAGTCATCATCGAAATTGAACTATGATTGAACTATCGTCGTCCATCTATAATGGCGCACTGCCTATCTTTTGGTACGTGGATGCTGTAATTGCCATGCTTCTACCTAGGTATGCGCTAGCTACTAAGCTTCTACAAGGCCCCACTACCTAGGTAACGCCATATGTCAATTCAGATTGATACATCTTGAAACTTTTCCACGGATTGCGGATTTTAAAATAGTTCATTGCTTCACAAAAGTCTCCCCATTAGTCTGTAACATTCGAAGGGTTAGTTGAAGCCAGCCAAAATGGTGAAGATTGACGAATTCTCTGTGGAGTCGGTAAGTGCCCCTCCTCCCGCATTGCCGACATGTTAAGCTGTTACTGAAAAGCCATAGTGGATGGATGCGTACGAGCTGAAATGCCAATACAACATTGCCGAAACATGTGCCGCATCCATATCCATCGAACAGCTGAAGGAGCTCTCAGAAGACAAAACCAAGGAAATATTCGACCATTCGAAGCCGCTCACCTACGGCGCTATACGAGGATCAGATGCACTCAGAAGCAGACTTGCCCGACTATACTCGGCAAGAACGACTGAACCCCTTCCTGCCGAAAACATATTGACTACGCCTGGTGCCATTGCAGCAAACTACCTGGTAGCCTATACGTTGGTATGCCCTGGGGATCATGTCATCTGCCACTATCCCACATATCAGTCGCTCTACGAAGTCCCGAAACAACTTGGTGCCGAAGTAGATTTCTGGAAAGCCAATCTAGACAATGGCTGGCTCCCTTCGATTGACGAGCTGAAGGCACTCATCAAGCCTAATACAAAGCTCATCGTCATCAACAACCCCAACAACCCATCCGGCGCAGTTCTCAAAAAGTCATTCCTGCAGCAGATCATCGACATTGCTTCCGAGAATGATATTACAATCATGAGCGATGAAGTCTACGTAAGTATCCCAATACAGGAGACACGAGCCATACACTAACCTCTCCACCCCAGCGCCCCCTCTTCCACTCAATCACACCCATAGATCCCGAGTTCCCCCCTTCCATACTCTCCATGGGCTACAAGAAAGCCATAGCCACCGGCTCCATGAGCAAAGCCTACGCGATGGCCGGCATCCGCGT
The DNA here is from genome assembly GCA_010015675.1 of Byssothecium circinans. Classification (NCBI taxonomy): domain Eukaryota; kingdom Fungi; phylum Ascomycota; class Dothideomycetes; order Pleosporales; family Massarinaceae; genus Byssothecium; species Byssothecium circinans. The sequence continues at coordinate 223,368 of ML977015.1, read as the reverse complement.
GGGCTGGATAGCCTCCCGCGACCCCTCCATCATCGAACAGATCGCAGCAGCCCGTCACTACACCACTATATCCGTCAGCCAACTCGACGAGCAAGTCGCCGCCTTTGCTCTCGACCCTAGCACCATCCACGCCCTGCTAGCCCGGAATATCGAACTCGCTAAAAAGAACCTGGAGATCATGGAGAGATTCGTGATCAAGAACGACGACGAAATTAGTTGGGTCAAACCGCTTGCGGGTACGACGGTGTTCTTTAGAGTCCACCGTGATGGTAAGCCTGTGGATTCGACGGATTTTTGTACAAAGTTGCTGGAGAAGACGGGTGTGCTTATGGTTCCGGGGGATACGTGCTTTGGGGAGGAGTACAAGGGGTATGTCAGGGCGGGGTTTGTTAACCATACGCAGATTGTCAAGGAGGGAATGGATAAGGTTTCGCAGTTTGTTAGGAAGAATTTGGACGATGTCAAGCTTGCTGAGTAGGAAAGCTTGACCGGCTCGGTGGTGTCTCGCTCACAAATCACGAGCGTCAAGCTCCTTGCCTAGAGAAGATATTCGTGATTCAGTAAGTGAGGTGGGATGAATCCGATACCTCAATCTTCACTAGTCCCAGCTGTGAACATTTTAAAATCCTTAAGTCTGAGTCAGTGAGCAGGGTTGTGAGGAAAGGCACAAAAGGTGCATGAGAGGCTAGCAGGTCCCCAAATTCAAGATGCGGCTACAGCCCCATGTACAATGTGCGAGTGGATGATGGCAATTGGATATTTTTGGCAAACTGGTACTACATGAAATCTATGCAGACCGTGCACCATCTGAACCTTGGCTTGAAAGCCAAAATGCAAAGCAGGATGACCGCTTGAGAAATCATCCCATCATGACCGGCCCGTGGACGCCTTTCATCCGTTTTCAAATCATTTTCCTGGACGCATAATCTACTCCTCGTCGTCCTCACCGGCATCGTCGTCACCACCCTTGTCGGCGGCCTTGGCCTTCTTCCTCCTGACACGGCCGGGGCGACCACCACCGAAGGGCGAGGTCAGGGCAAAGTCGATGTGCTTCTGGGAGTCGAGACGGACGACGAAAGAGGGGACGTTGACGATCTGCTTGCCGACACTGTGAAAGTTTAGTATTTCATTTTGGCTGAGCACCAAAGAAGCAGGTATGCTCACCGGATGTGACGCTGGCGGATGAGGACACGGGCGTGGTGGATAGACTTGGCGAGACCGAGCTTGTAGACGCATGTCTGGAGACGACGCTCCAAGAAGTCCTCGATCTTGAGAGCCAGCACGTAATCGAGCTTCATGCGGGACTCGTCGAGCACACCGACACGCACGAGACGGCGAATGAGAGCGTTACCCTCGAAGAGGCGCTTGGGGTCCTTCTCGTCAAGAGTCAAGAGCGAACTGCTCTCCGTTAGTATGGTTGTCGCGCTTCAAGTTTTCAAGTTCGAATTCTGCAACGGATCGACTCACCGGGCAGCACGACGGATCTTGGACAGAGTCAACTGGACACGCCAGACCTCGCGCTTGTTGCGCAGACCATATTCGCCGACGAGCTTGAGCTCGGTATCCCTACCCAAAATTAACCAAAGTCCCAGACATAAGCGGAGCACGCTCTCGCTCAGTGGCCATGGGGATGTACGTACAGACGAGCGGACTCGAAAGGACGACGTGGGACGCTGTACGTCTTTGAATAGCTGCGGGGCGCCATTGTGAGTGTCGATGGAGAGAGAAAGATTGGTGTTGCGAAAGCGCGAGGTGGATTTTCAGGTTGGTGCGCCAAGAATCGTGCCTCCGCTTAAGCGAGCACGGCGCTAGCGCACACCGAGGAAAATCGACCTTCTTCCAACACCACGACGACGCTCACGAAGTTAACACTCACGTCCAACACATATCACAATGGGTCACGCAGCAGGTCTCCGCGCCGGAACGCGCTATGCGTAAGTCATTCACCCTCCAATTTTGTCGCTGCAACTTTCTAACCAGTGTGCAGGTTTTCCAAGGGCTTCAAGCAGAAGGGTCGCGTAAGTTTGTCATCGAACGGTACCGAACGAAATTGATACGAATATCCTCCAGATCCCTCTCTCCACCTACCTCCAGCAGTACAAGGTCGGTGATATCGTAGACGTTGTGGCCGATGGTATGGGATCCCGCAGGACTCGCAGAAGATGGCAGAGGAAGGCTTACCATGCGCAGGTTCCGTGCAAAAGGGTATGCCTTACAAGGTGTACCATGGAAAGACCGGTATCGTCTACAACGTGACCCAGAACGCCGTCGGTGTCATCCTGTACGTTTGAATTGGGCTCGAGATTCTGGACCCCTCTGACAGTACCGCAGCCAGAAGCAGGTCGGCAACCGATATATGGAGAAGCGCATCAACGTCCGCATCGAGCACGTCAAGCACTCACGATCCCGAGACGACTTCATCAGGCGTGTCAAGGAGAACGCAGCGAAGAGGAAGCAGGCCAAGACCGATGGCAAGCACGTTTTCCTGAAGCGTCTCCCAGTTGAGCCCCAGGGCGAGCGAACCGTCAGCCTCAAGGACAATAAGCCCGAAAGCATCGCACCCGTGGCATACGAGACAACGATTTAAGCGCGGAGGAGCTGTGTGGTGTGCGGGCAAGATGGGATACAGATGGGTCAATGGCGTGGTTATGACGGTTCTCACAATTTTCTTCTCTGGTCTGCACTTTCTCTAGCATATGAATGCGGCGGTATCATTATATCCGTCCTGCAGACAAAACGGCGTGCCTATGTGGCTCAGAGTTACCCTCCGTGCCAATGACATAACATTCTCCAGTCCCACTGAGTCTCTCTTGTGCGACTTTTTTCTTACTGCTATATCCCTATATGCATTAACCAGTCTGCTCGGCTTTTAGACGCGGGATCGGACACTGATACATTTAGTGCGACCACTCTGACACTGGGCTGCTGATCTGATGGTGTCATCGTACTGCTGATACGAATAGCACCTCTCCTCCGACACTTACACTCGCACCCCGCGGAATACCTGCAGTGTAGACGATGTGGAGCCGTCTTATCAGTACTACTATTGCTGCTGGATAAAGAGGTCGGTTCACCTGCACCTGTCGTGGATGAAACATCTCTTCTGATATGACCTAACGACGAGGACAGTTGCAGACCGTACGCTTGCTCGAAGTACTTACCTCTGTAAGCCAATGAAACGATCTTTATGTTCCGTCTTAGTCGGTAGTAAACATGGGAAAGCGTCATTGGAATAGCAGCCCATCTGCATTAGCGAGGGGAAGAATGTTGCTATACGAGTGGCGTTGTAAGAGTTATAATAAAGAACTGCTATAGTACGCCATTGCTAAGCACAAGCGTCGGCATGCCATATACCTACCAAATATGTCGCTTTGTACAGGTTGTATGCCTTGAGGCTTCAGAGAAATTAGGGCAGGTGATGAATATCAACGCTGAGCTGCACGCAGGAAGTTTGAATCCGCTACTTCTATTCTTGATGGGCAGGCCACTCATCACTCACACTTCGCAACCAACGAGGAAATAAAACGTCATGGCGAAGCCTGTTGTTTGGCAATTTGGAGCCAATTTACCGGTCGAATACCGCTCAATATCGCCTCGGTTCTTTACCTGCCCGGCCGCCGTCTCATAGAGTCATACCTACTGTGCCGCAACCATACCTTTGTCTGTATCTGATTGTTCCCCGCCAATACCTCATCTCCGCTGCTGCGGTCATCATTCTGTCGTCACAGAAACCAGTTTGAAGCGGGCGGGCCTGAAAAATCTTTGTTCGACCGTCGTCTCGGACTCTGGGGTACGAGGGTACATCGGCAACGTACCGTGGTACCTTACCGTATATCACCTATATCACCAAGCGGCAGGAACTTGGGCCGTTCCCAAGACTTTATCCTGGCGAGGCCTCGACTACAACTTGTTTAGGAAGGGCCGAGAGGCGGGTCAATGTTATAGTGGTCTTGGGGTTCTGGATTCTGGATTCTGGGCGGGCCTGAGGGTGAAGCGCGGGGCGTTGTTCGAACTTGGGAGGTCATGCCGCTGTCGGATGTGGGGAAGGGGGAAGCGACCTCAAGAGGAATACGCGGGAAGTGGAGATGTGGAGTTGAAAGGTAGTTAGGAATGAATTTCTGTTTTGAGGATGGTAGTAGTAAAATAGTTCTTTGGGATTCAATAAACCTTTGCATCAATGGTCTCCCAGCCAAAACAGATCCGCCCCGAGCCTCAACTCAGAAACTCGATCGTGAGAAGCGCGTTGTACGCTATCGATTTCTACGCGTCTTCTTTCAGTCCCACAAGGCTGCACAGGGTCTGGCCGGCTCGGTTCTTAGCTGTCAAAAGCGTGCGGCCAGTGTTAGTGAGAACAAGTTGCAGTAGTTCAAACGGCAACGACGCAGGTACTCAACAAGCCCAGCTGCGCCAGCGTACGGTAACGTCGTAACGAGATACTCGCTACTGCAGGGAGCAGGCTTGTCTCCACGAGGAGCTCCCACACTGATGGAGCGCTAGTTATCTTTGTCCTTACTCGGGTCGTGGAAGACATTTGGCAAGAGTCGCAGTCCTAGTATCAAGCTGGCGTTGGTGATTGTTCTATCTTTGCGGCACCCCAACTTCTCACACGGAGTAGCTATCGCGTCCGACGTGCCGTAAGCTGCTTCCGTGCGTTCCATGGGGTCGTAACAGTCGTATCCGTGGAAATAGATTGATTACACCCGGCAGCGCAGCTCATCAATCCCGGTAGGCGGGACGAAAGGGGGGATCATCCTTCCATCGTCATCATCAGTCCCGACCGCCATGAACTGTAGCCTCCGCGCACAGCTGTCACGCATGCCGTCGGTATTTCGAAACTCAAAAAGTCGTAACAGTGTCATGACTGGCAGGTATTCTGGTCGTTGGGCGGAAATGCATGAACGGCGCAATAGTGCGCGACATAAAAGACGGTGAGCGGGGACTCCTGGAGAGCCCGCACAGTGGTGCCGTGGTGCCCCGTGCTTTCGCCGCTGTACAGTACAGCATCAACGCCATCTACCATGTCGACAGCCACCGCTTACTGAAGGTCGAAAGGTCAGATCCGCGGACCTTGTGTGCTGTCCCGTATGACCATGCCGTGTGTACATTGTAACATCGCTCATGTCCTCTATCTTCGACGTAGACGGGGCGGCACAAACGTAACGTTGACCTCTTCCTCGGAGTCTCGGACGAAAAGGTCGAGTTGGTGGCTCTGAGACGCCGAATTACGGCCCCGGAGCTCTTGAAACCCCAGCCTAGCGTACCCCAGATGATCGTCCACTTCCCGGTATGGAGTTGGAGGGAGAAATCTTAAGGAGTGTTCCTCCTCGCAGGCCAACTTCCCTCGAATTATCTGGACCGTGTCAGGGGTTGGGCGCTGATGCCAGCAATGCCTAACTATCCAATCAGCTCCTCTCCCCTCCAACCACCTACCTACGTCGGACTTGCACATCGTCTATTGTAACCCCATTGCAACAGCTTAGCATACAACAGTACGCCCACACCGATATCCATCACACTCTAGACCGCATGCATCGTGGCGGCCGACGATAAGAAAGACGCCTTTGTTGACAAAACTTTATCCAATCCCGCACAGACTCCCCTACGGAACGAGAGCCCGTGATTCACCCACCATGCCCCGAGGGGCTTTGCTGGTCTGACTTCCACGTGGAGTGAAACCATGACACGACAGCCGGCCGCCAGGAAGAGCAGTAGAGCACGTCCATCATCACTCTTTGGCCGCCTCTTTGCCCATGCTTCTGCTCATGACAGGCTTACGTGCATAAAGCAACTCAAAGACTACCACAAGAACCAGACTTGCGGTGGAGAGCATGGTTCGCGGTGCTTCGCGGAGGAAGTGTTTTCTCGTTGCAAAGGTCTCACCTCAGTTGTCGGGGTGCGCATAGGTGCTCATAAGCAGCCGAATCTCACTAAGGATGACTTTGGTTTGAATGAGTGCGGGAGAGGGAAGATGAAGTGGAGATGGCAGTGGATTCTGATGCCTGCTCCGCCAACCCCAACAGGGGAGAAGAACCTAAAAGCCATTGCATGTCAAATTATCAATTCACCGAGCTCATGCACCCCAAATTGTACGTAGGCTAGACCGGACCAGCGATAGCGCCATGCTTAGCTACCGTCTACCGGTTCGAGGCCATGCACCCGGGAGGCGCAAAAGTGTCAAGGAGTAAGTGAGCTTACCCTTCTCTTGCATGCATGCGTGCGCGCGTGTGTCGAATCACTCCCTGTTAGGGTTCTTAATATTGATCATCCCGCGCTCCACAAGATTTTCCCTGCCCATCCCAACCCGACTCTCCTTTGACTTCAACTCCTAAGACTCCTCACAGCACTGAATTCTTCTCGCCTCTGCAAAGTCCCTCTTTGTCAAAGCAATTACATTCATTGACAACCTCTGTGCGTAACCAACTCTCGGTACACATTTCTGTCGCCACAGGTTCTCGTCACCAACCACAGCCAGCCATTGTCCTAAAAGCGCCACACCATTGACTCACGGGAACACGCAACAAAGACACGCATTGCCGGATTCAGACATTCAAATAGTCGGTTACCATCTCCACGGGACGTTCGAGAAGGTAGGACAACAAGGACTGCCCGCATTGGAAAGCTTGGCCTGTGTCTCCTTGCGTCAACGACCAAGTCCCACCATGGTGCTTTGAACAAGCACAAGAAACGACGCCTTTTGCTTCCTGCCCACCACACCTCAGGTCGAACGCCGACCGCTGGATTCGACTAATCGACGGCTTGACAGGAGTATCTCAACATGGCTCCCTACAACATGGCCCTCGAGGCCCGTGGAGTGCTCGAGAAGCGCTATTTCCCCTTTCCGAATTCTCTGGACCCTATGACGCCCGTCTACAAAACGGGTCTCATTCCAGTGGCCCTGTTCGCCATGATGTCGCTGACCAGCGTCTTCCTCCTCCTCGCCTTCCTCACCTTCCGCCTTGTATCATGGCGCAAGTACTCTAAAGAATACGTCGGATACAACCAATACGTTATTTTAATCTACAACCTCCTTCTCGCGGATCTACAACAAGCTATCGCCTTCACCATCACCTTCCACTGGCTACGCTTGGAAAAGATGTTGGCTCCAACGGTCCCGTGTTTCCTCCAGGCCTGGTTCTTGGAAATCGGGGATGTGAGCAGTGGGTTCTTTGTCCTGGCCATTGCAATACACACATGGCTAGGAGTGATCAAGGGCTATCGCATGCCATATCGATGGTTTGTGGTCTCGATTCTAGGCATTTGGGGCGTCTCGTTGTTGATCACCGTCCTCGGGCCGGCGATGTATGGGAACCGGTTCTTCACGAGGGCCGGTGGATGGGTAAGTGGAACAGTTACATCCCAAAGTGCGCAGTGTAACGCGCGATTTTCCCCGGGAAAAAACAAGAGCAGATGCTAACATCTTCTGTGACCAGTGCTGGATATCCGGCGACTTCCAAGGCGAGCGATTATGGCTCCATTACATCTGGATCTTCATCGTGGAATTCGGCACCATCTTCATCTACGCGCACATCTTCTTCCACCTGCGCGGCCGCCTCCGCTCCATCATCAACAACGACACTTCCAAGCTCGCCCGCGCCACAAAGTTCATGATCATGTACCCCGCCGTCTACGTTATCCTCACCCTCCCCATCGCCGTCGGACGCATGGTCTCCATGGGCGGTATCAGCATGCCCGACCTCTTCTTCTGCATCGCAGGATCCTTCCTCACGTCCTGCGGCTGGATCGACGCTCTGCTGTACACATTAACCCGTCGCGTCTTCATCAACGGCGACATGTCAAGCAATGGCCACTACAACCGCACCCTCGTCACAACAACGCATACAAACGCCACCCGTCCCGGTGACGCATACGGCATGCAATCCAGGAACAAAGACCCCATTCCTCCCCTGGGCGCCCGCACAGTCACCATCACTGGAGGCAATAACCGCATATCCCGCATCATCGACCCCGCAAGCCGTGCACCGCGCAAGCCGACTCGCTCACGAGTCGATCCCGTACGCGAACACAGTCCAGCCGGCTCCGAAGACTCCATCATGAAACCTGGTCCTAATGCCATTGGCATCGTGACCGAGACGAATATCCGCGTCGAGTCGAACCGGGATAGCGACAGCGAGTCGAATAGCCCTGGTGGGAGCGGAACGAGACCGTACGTCAGACAGTACGATAGCGAGGGGAATATAAGTAATCACTCGGTTACATGATGATGAATGGTCGGGTGCAGGTCTAGTTGGAAGATAATGCATTGTTATGGTGTCTTGGAGTGGTTTTTTAAAGTGTCATTCGCTTGCTCGCGCGCTCGCTCATTAAGGGTTTAGTTGGAAGCTTTTGAGGTCTTGCTTTTCGCTCGCAAGGTGTGGGAGGTAATGTCGAAAGCGGCACTGTCCATGATGTTTTGAGGGGTGGTTGGGTTTGTTGTAAGGAGCGGGCGTTTGGGCGTGTGGGTCCTTTAGCCTGTATGATATCCATGGTTGTGGGATATGGTGTTGGTGAACGATTAAGGGGAACGCATGCTGGAGGAAACGGTTGGTTAGTGTACATATACCCCCGACGGAACGGTCGCTGCTTCGAACTTGAGATCACGTCTTTACGCTTTTTGGTCATCGTATTTACAAAGTAGAAATTTCTTCATTGCGGTCTTGCTCGTGAGGCATGTATGGTACAGACAGATTTTATTGTGAGGATAAATATAGCGCAAAACATACTGAACAGAGACGGGGTATATAGAGTGATGCAGAACCACTGGAAACAACTCTCGGTACAGATATGATACAATGGCTATAGGTCCGGCCAGTGAGTAATGGTACAGATGATGTAAGCAAGTAGGTTAGAACGGCAACTGGCAGTTCTGGATCCGACAGCTTGAACTTGCGAGATTAGAATGATGCTCGCGGATTTCGTCTCCGGCGAGGAAGGCTAATTCGCTCGTTTTTCCGTAGCTGTGCAAGGGATGAGGGAGGAGCCGGGTCCTGAACATTGAAGAAGGCGAAGGGGTCGTCCCACGCGTCTGTTACGGAGTCTTCCGAGGCATCATCACTCGATGCAGGCGGAACTCGGGCGTCTGCAGAACGCACTGGGTCATTCACATCGTTCACTGGGCGTGACTGTTCCAACGACTCCAGGGCTTCATAGTCTGTAGCTGATGCGGAGTTGAACATGTGGTCGCTTTGTCGTGAATTGCTTTCCGAGATAATTTTGGAGGCATCGGCGAGCTTTTGCTCCAACATCAAGGTTTTATGCTTCCATTTCAGTAGCTCTTCCCGGTGCTTCACTTTCCGTTCCCTCGCCTCAACAGCCGCGAGAATGTGAGTCGCCCCGGAATTTTGCGCGGACGTCGAGGGTGCAGCTTGCGAGGTGTGCATGAGGAGTTGCTGTTGGAGCTGAAGTAATTGCCGCTCCCTCTCAATGAGTTCCTTCTCTCGTCTGCTTAGATGTTCCTCCGCCTCGTTTGTTGCTAATGGGCCTTGTCGCCAAACAGCTGCATCTTTTTCCACACGGGCTTGTGTAAACGAAGTCGGCTCGGATCCTAGTGAAACTTGTGTCCTTTCCTTGCGTTGTTCATTCACCCTCGCTCCGTCTGCTCTAGAGTTGTCTCTAGGGGACCCCACACCATCCAATTCGCGTAGTGGGACATTTGGCCGAAAGTAATTCTGTGAGGACCACCTTATGCCATTGCCCAAGCGGACATTCGGTTGAAGAACCCCATCGATCAGGGTGCCACGGAACGAAGCTTCGAGGACAAGTTGTCTCTGAGATTTGGAGGGTATGAACGGTCCCGGGTGGATTTCCGCAGAGACCGGGCGTGTGCGGGTCTTATCGCACTTCAATTCTATCTGTTCGAAGGACTGATTTTCGACTGCGATTCTCTGGCCGTCACGAAAGTTGCGGGCAATTATCATGAGGTTGGTACTTTTCGGTATCGACTTGCTGGCAGAGTGTTGTTAGCGGTCGCTTGATATGTCTCGGAGCAGGAGAACTTACGATACTACCAGGAGTCGCTGCTGTTCTGGGTACAGACTTCGAATACGCCGCATCTTAGGGGAAGGGGCGTGTATGAAAGGACGAAGGACCTTCATTTCTGATTCGAAATGGTGATGTGATAGCGCTGTCTTCGTATTGACATAGATTGACCCATCTTCGAAATAAGCCCATCCCAGAGGTGTCTTGCACGGCGGGTCGTTGTAAAGATTGCCCAAATTTACATGGTTGCGACGGACGTCAAGCTGTATTGCTTCTGGTGCTGGTGCCGATGCCGGGCCAGTCGAGGCCTTGTAACCATCCTTGAGAACATTATTCCTTAGAATGCGTGTGAAGCGGAATGCCATCATGTTCAATCCGTCTTCTGGCGGGGGTGGTATCTATGTTTTGGGGGACGAGATGTTCGGTGGAGATTTTGGGGAGTGTTCGATCGACAACTCGGCCATCGCATTCAGCACGTACGTTATCGATGGGAAGATGTTTATCGCAGTGTTTGCAGGCGCATCGTCATCGTAATGGGCGGGGAGAATGGAAAGATGATTTGCGAAATTTCTGTTGTATGCAGCTCGCAAGCTCACGCCGCGCGCACATGAAGAACGCACAGACCACATAGCTAACCTCGGAACGGATCGACCCATGTCGTCACGACGCATCTACCTTCAACGGCATCTCATCACTTAACTTCTACCGCCCTATCCTCTGCAATTGCCTGACTGAAAATCCCTTCTCGCGGGGCTTAAAAAACCGGCAGGAAGTAATTTCGTTCGTTACAAGTCCAAACCTCCCTAAGGATTCGTTTCATCTCTGACCGAATACTACGCTTTTGCTACCTCATTGCTTGGAGCCTTCCCATTCCTCAATATCCCCTCACACTGTGACTTTTTTTGATTCTCGCTGAGCATACGGAATGCTTTCATAGAAAAAGCTCAAAGATCATTAGATACTAAAAGCTAAACGCTAATATAAATACTGGAAACTCTTTCTGCTAACGACCTTTCCTTCACGCAACGTAAACTGGTAACTAAAACATGTAAGGATATCAAGCCACATTCCCATCCCTCAACCAGTCGGAACGTTGCTCATGAAGCGAAGCCAGATACCTTCAACTCAACCTCTGCCTTAACTTCTCCTTCTTGACTCTCTCCACACGCTCCCTCCCCCGACACAGACGTTGCAGATGACCACACCCTACCGTGTCGGGTTTAGGGTTAGTTAGAATTATGGTATTAGGATGATCTTTTGTTAGGGGCTACCTAACAAGGTAAGGAGTGGTCATCTCCGACGGAGAGGGTGGCATCTGCAACGTTTGCCTCTCTCGACGTGCAATCTAGGCGGGGACTTTGCTACGTACCCTCGCAGATCGATATTTCCCTCTCGCTTGATTCCCCATGCGCCTTATCTCTAATAAATCTACGTAATCTTGCTTCTCTTTATCCAAGATAGCTCCATAGTACAAGACCACTTGTCCATGCGAGACTTAAAGTCAGTGAGGAACTTGATGTGTGCTTTATCTGACATCCGGCACAGTCCTTCCGCTATCATTATCTTCATCACCAGTCCCTTAGCCTTGATCAATCACCACTCGACTGAAGGGTGCTCGCGAACAAACCGCATAAAGTGTTTGAGCGCAACCCCGGAGACTAGAGAACCTAGATCCATTTCTCTTCTGAGCCAGAGCCTAGCTCGCTCACGTGGATGGCCAAGGGGCCGAGTCTTTCTTTAATGTAGTCATTCATCGAGAGTAGTCCGGGAAGGTGAACATATTTGAGCGAGAGACTCATACCAGTGTCAGTCAATCGTTCCGACGCAGCCGCAAGCCATGAAGCGGGGCAATGTTTCTTTGCGTTGGAATTTCAGAACTTGTGTCGGTCTGGTGTTGTGCCGTTGTTCTTGAACTCGAGAAATGCACGAAAAGGTCTCCGCGATGGTTTCATGTCCATACCGAGTTCAAGCCATCAATACAATATCCAATAATCCATCCCAACTGCTTTTATTTTTCTCTGAAGAGGGGCATATTCGTCACCTTGACAATAGCGAAACAGGTTGTTTGCGCAGTATTTCCCTCCCCCAAACAACCCACCAAGCCTAACTATATATACAATTTCCACGACAAATATCCTAACGGAACACAAGCAGTCACCCAATCACGCTGGTTGATCGATGAGATGCCGTGATGACTTGTCGCAGTGGGTAAAGTGAGTCCGACTGGCTATTACTCCCGTTCGTCAAGATTGCCGCTTAGTTGCACCTTCATACCGTAACTACCTTGTTGGGTTCGATCTGCCGCTGTGTTCTCGTTTTTTGGACTTCGGTTTTTTTTTGTTTTGAGTTATAAAAAAAAAAAGATTAGAAAAATTACGTATCTATTCATTCATGCATGATGCATGCACGTATCGATTATTCTTTTTGTAATTTTTTTTCTTTTTTGTGAAAAGTGTGCAGGTGCGGGCTTGCTGGCTGCTAGTTGGCTAGAGAGGAAGAAGAAAGAAACTGCGTGACGCGCTTTAAGCGGGCGGGAGGAGGAGAAGGAGGACGTGAGCGAGATTTTTTTTAGAGGCAAAAGAAAGTAAAGAAGAAATTTCCGTAGAAGTTGAAGTTAAAGTAGGGTGATAGGAAAAGTCTACAAATGCTGCTACGTGCGCTAGGAAAAGAAAAGGGCGTGACGCTTGGTTGGTAAAAATAGTCACGCAGTCTCGTTCGCAGTATAGGTAAGAGTGCCGGAAGATTACTTCCACGAGGTACGCAAGAAATTGACGGCGGTTCTTACTCGATCCTGGACAGAATCGCTACCGGTGAGGTAGGTGCAGCTAGTTAGATGCAGGCAAAGATATTGATTTCCTGCTATACTGTCATTATTCCGCTCCAGGCGTCCCACCATACCCAACCCGCCTACAACATTGCCATCCCTTCAAACGCATCACATCTCGATCTTGCAACGATACACCGTCATCGGTTTTGATCTAACACGGTATGGTCTCCCTCGTCGATGAGCAACTCGATCTCGCGACGGGCTCATTGCATGAAGTGTTACTGTGGGTAGCTCCCGTGTATGCAGCAGAGCACTCGCGAAGACCTCAGATGCCTAGCTGAAGGAGGGCCTTGAACTTGGAGGTGATCGCAAACGAGACGATGAGGAAAGTCGTTGGGATGCTGTTGAAGTAATCTTCGTCCACATCTACGTAGTAGGCACCATGATGAATCCATTGTTGGTACACTGGAAGAGCCCACTCCCGCTGGTCATCAACTACAAGTACGGTTTCGTGGTGGTATAGCGCCTCGTGGTTGCATAAGACCTCAGGATAGTCTTGGAGCGTGGCCATGGTGGTGCCTGCACTGTTGAGACTAGAGCCCGGCTAGGCTTCGTGTGTTAAACTCGCAAACCTTCCTAGGCTATTCTTCTTCCTTCCTTGAAACCTCCAACTCCAACTCCAACTCCAAACGCCAACGGCTCGCCCACTTGTTTGTAGGAGTCCCGCCAGATCTAATCAAGCATCCATTTTGTCTACAATGCTATCAATTGCCATTGATCGCGTTGAAGGTGTCGTCGGTGTCGGTGGGCCCATTTTGTCGGCCTGTGTTGCGGCGGGCTGCGGTAACAGCTGGGTCGGAGCGGCATCAGTCGTGTCTTTGGGAGATGGTTCGTCTGTCTCGCCGACAACTTCGTCCACTTCTCGCAGCCAGTTCGCCTTCAATACCTCCATCGACGGATCCAGGTCACCAGGCTTCCCACCTCGCCGAGCCTCCGCGGCGCTCATCTTCCGTTCCCCGCGGCGGTGAGGATGAAAATGCATTCGTCGCAGATGGGACGCTGCATTATAACACTCGTTATATTTCTTGCCAGTTGCGCATGCTTTACAACCTTTCAAGAAGTCTTGGTTAGGGCTCGTGTCTATCGTCACCCACACCTTACGTGTCTTCTTATGCACGCGATTCGTATGGCGCCGGAGCTACTACAGTTAGCAAGTTCGCTACAATTCAGTCTTCGAGCCCTTGAATGTCCCCATCCATGTGCATTGCAGTGCGTCACTCTGATAGCTGCATCGCTCCCCTTGCAATGATATATCGTGCAGTGTAATATGGAAGTATTGTATTACTCACTGTGCCCGAGTCAGCGCAGGTTTAGAACATTATTTTCGTTGTTGGCATACCCTCATGAGAGCTTCTGAAAGCGGGAGAATCAGAACACATCCCGCATTTTAGTTTTCTCGGAGGAGTTTTTCCAGCTACTTGAAAGGTTGGCGAAGTATTTGGCGTACTTTCGACTGATGGAGCTGTCACAACCGTCTCTTTGCAAGGCGCTGCCGATTCGTTGGTTTGGATGTCTGTGGAGATGCTACCTGAGGCAGCACGCGTTTCTTCTCTCATTTTGCCCTTCCTTCTCGTAGGACCCATTTGCTCGCTGAACGCTACTGTCTTACTCTCGGAAGTCGTTGGTCAATTGTCGGAGGGGCCACCACCCCAGCTCTGCGGATGCACCGGCGAATAGTGCTAAGGACGAAGACAAGCTTGAAGATTCGGCAGCGTGGACGTTCGATCAGACGTTTTCTGCATCGAACAAGGTGCAGTGGATGCCAAGTCGAGCTGAAGTTTCGATACCTTGTGCCTGGGATTTTGCTGTTGAGGAGTCCACGGGCTGCGCGCGAGGCTTCGAGGCTGAGCGCGGAGCTGAATTAGGCGTCAGCAGCCTTGCATGCCATAGCCTGCAGCCACCAGCTTCAGAGGCGAGCTGTGCTTATTGGATGTCCATGCTCTGCGTGAAGGAGACTTCCGGGTCGAAGCCAATAAGATAGTGGGACGCGCACAGCTACCGCAGCCTCTCACCGGTATCTTGAACAGCTAAAAGAAGGGGCGAATGGCTCACGCCATGTACCGGATCAATCTGTGCGCTTTCACAGTTGCAGGTGTGTGAAAAAGAACGAGAGCGCGAACACAGATTACAAACGTCGTCCTCTGATTGACGCTTGGTCATCGTATTGTCTACCGTACTCATTGTGAGACGCTAGTCTCCATTATCTCCAGCTGTTCTGAGGAACAAGACAAAGACCTCATCAATCCCAAGCGAAGCGCACCATCAAAATCAACATTATGTTTCTCCTGTATGGCATATACGTGCGCAGCAATTGGAGGGCTCTCAAGTATTATATCTCTCTTCTCTCTTCAACCTCGGAGGTACGCATCCGGCTCATCCGCCTCACTGCCGCTCTTCACCGGTCATCTCGTTTCCCCAAAATACGGGTGACGGACCCCCATTTGGATAAAACTTGTTTGTTTACTTTACCAACACCAGGGAATGATGCTCAGCGATAGCATTTGTTCTTCTCCTGCCGACCGTTTTACCCATTTCTCGTTCGAGCAGCTGACCCTCAGGAAGCATCCCTGGAATAGCAGCAGTTCCCGCCTCAACTTCAGACACATGTTGTGGCCAAAGGCAAGGTCTGGCGGGGAATTGTTGAGCTGCGTCTGAGCCTCACCGTGTGTACGAGTCGCATCTTGGCATTGGACGAATGTGTGCAATGCGCTGTAAGATCGGGGGTTTCGGTGCTCCGAGGCTTACATATGGAGCCTGGAGCCTTGCTCAACCTCACTCAAAGCAGTTTTGGCTTTATGGGCGACATGTCTGCTCTCTGTGGGGCAGGTCCAGGATTGCAAGTCCCCTCGAATAAATTATTGCTGATGCAAAGTACCAGGATAGGTACGGAGTACTTACCATGGTAGTCGCCTCGTCGCTCCTTCGATACCCAAGGTATTATTCTGTCACTAATAGCATGGATGCAACCGCAAAATAGATATACGGCAATGGTCTCTCGAGTTATACGAAAATGCCGGTAAGCTTAGCAGATCCAGATGCTCTGAACTTTCTTTACCAAACAGCATTCTCCTAAAACCCTACTATTGTGAGCTTTCAAACGAGGCAATGCAGCGGTGACAAGGTACACAGTGCTTATGGTATTGTTCGGTCAGCTGGCCGTCCTTCAAGCCAATGCTTTTTTACACAACCTCGGTGTTTCAGGATCCACTTCGACATCTGACATGCAGCTAGTGCAACCAGTAGATTTCAAGACCTCCTACCCGCCTAAAGGAACACCTTCTAAAGGAAGCTGGTTTTACAGCGGTGGATGTTTGCCTACCTAAGTTCAGCTGGGTCCTTCTCCGGAGGCTTGCTGATCGCGTGAGCAGACGAACGGCGTTAAGACAGGCAATTGTTCGCAGAATATCAACTGACCGAACATCGACATTAGCCACAGCGGAGCTTTAGTCACGATCGTGTCTTGCTGAAAATAAGGCAGGTTAGACTTCCAACCCACATACAACGAGCATGGTCATATGTTCTATTATGGATTTCAGAAGTAGGTGGAAGCAACAAGGCAACACCTCACGCGCTAACAGTCACTGGTGAAGTCTTCAAGATACCAAGGGCATGCTCTGCTTGCCGTTGATTTCATTTGGCCCCCTGAAACGCCCCGATGACAGTCACAATAGTCGCGTCTTATGTTAGATCAAGGATGCTACTCACACGGACAAACAAGCTGGGATGAGCGAATCGAGGAGTATCTCCTATTGAGTTTCAGACTGCTGTGCTTACACTTTCTTTGGCTCATGTCCACTTTAATACGTAGATACTAGGACCGCCATCTTAAGAATACTTCGTTAGATCGGACGCGATAGGTGGTAACAACGCTTTTTGGGCACCAAATCTTGTCAGGTGCTTGATTTGGGATTACAACATCTTAACCATCAACGTATTATTGACGCAAAGAACGGAACAGTTGCAGCAAAGAAGGCTGCGATACTAGGTGTAAGGAGGGGAACGAAAGAGCTATATCTACTACAGCGTCGGCGACTCGAAGGCTCTTTATCTACCGAGATGAAAAATCGATATGTCACTCTCAAGAATATTGTCCGTCTACCTTTGTCAATTTCTGCATACTGGTCTATGAATGTTTTCACATTACGCATCATGGTAAGGCTCGATGTACAATCTTAGACGCTACATTAACGCTTAATCCGTTTCCGTTCCTCTGCTCAGCGAATGCGACGATCAGCTAACACGTGGAAACCCGAAAACCCGAAAACCTCTCCCACCAGCCCTTACTATATTAGAAGAAAGACGAAAATGACGGTCGTAGGGAGATATCGAATTTCAGCATCTATTACAGTAGTAAGGTCGCCCTGCTTGCGAAAAAGTCACCTCCACAGACAGTCTCAAAGCTCTTCACGCTTAGTCAAACCTTCAGACTCAACACAACCTGTTGTAGTGTCCCCGCTCTAGCAAGTACGTCAGGACTACTTTAACTATTAGCATCTTATTATTTCCGGAGCGAAGGTCGCCCGCTCTGGTCAACTCGTCACGACTGCACTACCTTAAGGTATAAATAACCAAAGCATAGACTTCGGGACCCAGGCGTTCGCTAGGACCATTCTCCAAAATTGAAACACGACCCAACCTTGCAACCAAAGTCATTAATTTTCCCAGACATCGGCAAGACCTAAGAAGTAATTACGATAAGCCTTTTACGCATGGCTGCAGCCAAGGATCGGTGGACCCGTATTGGGCAGGCGTCGGAGTTAACCGAATCTTCAATTCATAAGATCATCAATGCCTTTTCAGGGTTAAGGTAGGTGGTTGTCTAGATTTCGCTTATGATTTTGAACATGTTGATTGCGACTCCGAACAGATATAGTAGAGGGCCCAGGATAGCAATACTCCGACTCTTGCGTTTCTTGTGATGTTCCTGTACAAGTTTCATTAGTAAACGACCTAGCTCCGAGCTTTGACGAAAAGGGGAAAGGGGGCAAAAAGGCCCTTTTCGCTTCATGTTTACCCCTTCAACCTTCGCAAGGAAGACGAGTTCTCCCTTACTGGTTGAATGTTTGGCATATCTAATTCATTGTAACGATATGTATATCTGCTAAAAAAATATCTTTCAAGGCCTTGTCAAATATCCTTGCGGCGTAGAAATAATCGTACTATTACAATATCTAGTCGTTAAAGTGAAGGTGTACTTGTCCATGCGACATCGTCATCCTGGGTCCTCAACTGTATGTCACCATGTATGGAGCTGTAAAATCTCCGATGCATAATGGCGCGGTAACGGCGTTTGTACCATGCCGAGGTCATACCATGTACGGGACTGAGAGGTAGAAGAGTAAAGGCTCCAGGCGGGATATTTAATGCGAAGGTGTGGCACAGGGAGTCTTCTACCTTCTTTAAATAATCTGCACCCACCCCACGGTCTTTACACTCCTTTTCCAAAGGCACATTTGTTTCTTTTTCCCAACCACACTTGTTATTCGCAAAAATGAAGCTACAAACCATCCTCTCTATTATTGGTCTCATGACCCTCGCCAAGGCTCAGTTCGAAGATTGGCAGCATCCTCTTCCCACCGATTCACGGGCTCCTTGTCCTGGCCTCAACGCCCTTGCAAACCATGGCATACTCCCCCGAGATGGAAGGAACCTAACCGTTCCCGTCGTTGTGGCAGCCTTGGGCACACTCAATGTCTCTGCGGAAACGGCCACGGGCCTCGCGAGTCAAGCACTTCTGACGTCAAGCAATCCCGCGGGTGGTGTTTTTAACCTCGAGGATTTAAAGAAACACGGTATCCTGGAGCATGACGGAAGTCTGAGCAGAAAGGATGCGGCACTGGGAGGAGCGAACGCGGAGTTTGATCAAGAGACCTTTAACGAGTTCCTTGGCTATTTCAATGGCAGTGATCAAATCACTCTTGCGTCTGCGGCGGCGGCTAGATGGTACGTCCCCTGATCTCCCCGCCGACAGTGTAAAAGATGAAGGAACTGCATCATCGACCAACACTGACTTAATTATCCTTAGGGGTCGCCTTACAGCCCAAAGAAAGAGAAACCCAACGTTCTCCTACACCCCGAATGACCGTTTTGGCTCGTACGCCGAGACTGCCATCTACGTCAGTCTCTTTCGAGATGCCGCTACTGGCACTGTGCCTCTGGAACGCGTCAAGATCTTCTTTAGTAAGCCTCCCTCCCTCATACAACTCCTGTTACGAGATATTAATGCCGTTTACAGCCGAGGAGCGCTTCCCGTGGGCTGAGGGCTGGCGTCCAGTCAACCGAGTCACCGGCCTTTCTGCAGCTAACATCATACTCAACCTCGCTCTCAACACGCCGGAGGATCCGGTGACCGACATCGTCATGCCGACCACTGCGGCTCAGTAGAGTGAATGGCCTTTGACAATAGAGCCGGCATCGATGGAGATCCAACCTATTTAGCTTCCACGTATCTGGATGTATCAAATGATAATAATCATGGCATACTAGGGGTGGATAGAAGTAGGTCCTCCTTCTATAGTTCAAATAGCTCTATGGGACCTTTCCCTTCTCGAGACATGACTGGACATCGCGTGCGTGAAGTGGAATTGATGATCAGCGATGAAGACGGAGATTCTCACGCTGAAAGCCCGGTTGCATGATAAGTAAATCCGGTAGGAAAGTTATCAACTGGGGATTCCTTCTGCCCTAAGATACTTCAAATACTCACCTTCTATAGTAGATTTGTTAAGTCCACCGGCTTGACCACTAACAGTATCTTTCGAAGCCTTGGGGTACCGTTTCGCATCATTTCTTCTTGTCTTCATGCTGTAAAACGTTAGGCCATGATGTTGCACTGCATATGTAGAAGTTAGGTGGTTTAGGTTGGCATGAAGGGTATGAATGTTGAACCTGAAATCGCGCAAAGCGACGAGAAGATTTACGAGGTGTCAGGTCGTCCGTTGTGGCTCTTCTGTGATGTCGTGGATGGCGGTGGTGGATAAATGCGCGCACGTGATTGGCCGTTAGCCGAGCGCCAAGACACACAGAGCAGAAGAGTAACTTTAGACACTTGCTCTCCGCCCCTCACCTTTTGAACCCTCCGCGTCCTCGATTCCGACTGCAACCATCGACAATTTTCCCACGCCGGAACCACCAGACAAAAGACTTTCCATAATCCATCAAAATGGTGAGTTCAGCCTATTCGGGGCGGCTAGCAGCATCCAGCAGTGTTCTTGCGGAGCTACACACGAGACTCGCGATTCGCCACGAAATCTCCAATCGACACCCACGATGCTTGCTGCCGCCCGGATACCTCTTGTTTCAATGTAATAGCAATACTGACAAGCTGTCTAGGTTCTCGCAGTTGACCTTCTCAACCCCACCCCGGCCGCGTACGAACTCACCCGTTTGCATCCCCGGAATGTAGAACTGACCGTCGATATAGTGAGGCCAAGAAGCACAAGCTCAAGACCCTCGTGCCCGCTCCCCGCTCCTTTTTCATGGACGTCAAGTGCCCGGGTTGCTTCACCATCACCACCGTCTTCTCGCACGCGAACACAGTCGTTGTCTGCCAGGGCTGCTCGCAGGTCCTGTAAGTGGAGAATCGTGAGGTAGAGGATAAAACATAGGCTAATGCATGCACAGGTGCCAACCGACCGGTGGTAAGGCGCGGTTGACCGAGGGCTGCTCTTTCCGGAGGAAGTAGATGATGCAAGGGGACGGTGACGGAGGATGGACGGTTCACGATGACGACTACGACGGAATAGGGTTGTGGTAGATCTCATTGGTACCGATCGACTCGACTGCGGATAGAAGAGGGATCTTTCGACTCGAGTCAAGCCAAAAATCAAAACGGGAGTTCCGGATATCTAGCGTTGATCTCGGCAACCCTTTTCCCGGTCAAATTTCTTTATTTCGGCATGCGTTTTTCTACAGCTTTCATGTATATGCATGTGGGGGGCGAGATGGCATTTCAGAGCTCTGGATCAATCGTCTGAGAGCAAGGACCGGTCTGCATATCGAGGATGCCTCTGCCTGCGTGCAATGGTCCTTTGTAAAATCGAACACCTGTTCCTTACGCTCTCTACCAATGCTATCGTGCTTTCGGAATAATGCTCAATTGGTGCGACATCATTCACATATCATGTGCTGCCAGAGGCCTCAGCGTTCAGGCGTCGCATTTCACCGCTCTGTATCCTAAACACCCAAATCGTAACCTCTTCCGTGACCAACCCTAGAACGGCAGGAACCATCTTGGCTGCATGTTTGCTAACCAACAGCGACTTACCGCGGCCTTCTATCCATGTCGATTAATACGCCCGCATGACTACCAAAATACATTTTCGCCGACCTCCGATAAACCGAGGGGGGAAAACATCACGATATAAACAGCAAGCTGGGACAGAAACTTGTCGCCCTCACACGCCAGCACGACCCCTCCCTTTTCCTCTGCAGGGCATATCGAATCAGAAAACCCGCCCCCGAGTGCGGTCCGAGAATACAAGCTACGTCATAAGACTCCGCGGCGCGGCGCAATACCCCCAAATCCCGATCACGCCTATCGACAAGCGCACGCGAGTAAAAGGCAAAAAAAGCCATGGCTTCTTCCACTAGCACTCCTTCAACTCCCACCGAGTCTGAGATATACATCTCCACTTTTCTCGCCTCAAACCCGGCTTTGAACCAAGAGCTTGGAGACATTGCGGTGGATATGACGGACCGGTACACGAATGAAGAGTGGGCGAAGCAGATTGCCGAGACGCAGCGACGGGTTTTGAAAGAGGTGAAGGAACGGGGGAAAGAGGGGGGTAAGGGGTGGAAATACGATGTTCCGAAGGCGGGGAGTAGGGAATTTGCGAAGACGGTGGATCATACGGTGTTGAAGCTGGATGTTAGGAAGGAGGGGGTCGATGCGCTTTGTAGTGAGGCTAGGACGGAGGGGTTTAAGGTGAGTTTTGGGATTTTTCTCCTTGTGGTGCCGGTGGGAGGGGCGGGAAAAGAAGAGGAAGAGATGGGTTGGATTGTCTGGGGTTGAAAGAGGTGTTGTGGAGAATTGGGCTTGTGTTTGGGATGCAATCACAACACTTATGGCATGTATGGATGTTTGATACTAACAATCCACCAGAGCGTCTGCGTCCGCCTCCCCTGGGTCCAACGCTGCGTCTCCAACCTCAAAGGCTCAGACGTAGTCGTAGCCTGCGTAGTAGGCTTCCACGAAGGAACCCAAGACACATACTCCAAGCTCCGCGAGGCCCGCGCCGCCGTCGCAGCAGGCGCCTCCGAACTCGACATTGTCCTCAACCACAGCATCCTCACAAAACACAACAAACCCCACACTTCTACTTCTTCCCCCACGCATCCCACCTCCCCAAAGCATAAAAGAGACCCCACAGCCGACACCATCACCGCGGCCAACACAGCCGCAAACACCTGTCCCACCGCCAGCGCCACTCGTCCCGAAGGCCCTTACTCCGTCTCTGGCGACGACGATGCAGATTCCATCCCAGACTACAGCGCCATATACCGTGAACTCGCCGCCCTCCGCTCCCTCTGCCCCTCCCCCACACTCCTAAAGCTAATCCTCGAAACCTCCCAACTCACACCTCACCAGATCCTCGCCGCCTCCCATCTCGCCGCAGCCGCGAACATCGACTTCATCAAGACATCCACCGGTTTCAACGGTCCCGGGGCCTCGCTCGAGAACGTGAGGCTTATGGTGACGGCGGCTGAGTATCTGAGCACGAGGACCGAGGGGAATGGCGGGAGCCCTGTGAGGAGTGACGGGAAGGTTATGCAGGTTAAGGCTAGTGGGGGGATTAGGGGGTTGGAGGATGCGAGGACAATGTTGGAGGCGGGGGCGAGCAGGCTGGGGAGTAGTAGTGGGGTGTGGATTATGCAGGAGGGGAGGAAGGTGAAGGACGGGGAGGGGAAGGGTGGGGTGGTCGAAGAGAGGCCGGGGACGACGAGGTTGTATACTGATGATTCTGTTGGTGGGTGGTACTGAGCGTTGTGTGGTGTTTGAGGTAAGGGGCTTTGAGATACCATGCGTGCATGCATTGTGGGATGGCATAGCATAGATAACACTAATTAATATGTCAAGCATTGGAGGGTTTTTTATTGGGTTTGGAAAGGTAGAGTTTATGTATTTCTTCTCATCACCAGGTCAAACCCCGTCGCTATCTATGATCAGAAGCGTCAAACGTACGTTGCAACAGGAAGACCTACCACCTCCTCTTGCTCATACCGTATCCAAAAAGCGCCGAATCATCAAATATAAACATGAAAGCGGAGAGAAATAAAGGTTAAGGTAATGTGGAAACAAGGCCAAAGCCGTAGTATCGATCAACGGCCATATTCCCGCGAGGGGTAAGAACTTCGCCACATGTATCCAAAAGGACGTATTGAATAAAACGCACCAAGCCTCCACGCTTGAAGTACTTAAAAGAAGATCAAAAAGTGACAAGAAAAGGGAGGGACCCAACGTTTCCGCCGAGGCTGTGCCGTACACGCAGTATCGTTATAGCACCAACCGCCCTTCCTTGGAAGTTAAAGCACAAATACATGTATAGAGAGGTAAAGAAGAGGTAAAGAAGGGTATTGTGGGTCGATGAAAGCATTATGGCGACGAAAGAATGGAAAAAAAAGTGAGCATGTCGTCTGGGTATGTCGTGGGGAGGATCATAGACGGTAATCGTAGCAGCACGCTTATCGATCTACATGACTGAGCAGCCGCTGCTCTTGTCCTTGCCGGTCTTAACGGAAAGGGCGACGCGGGCGGCTTCCGTGAAGGCTTCGTTCACGCCTCGGTTCTTCATGGCGGAGCATTCTAAGATAGGTGTTAGCGGACCGCATTCCATGAGTGCATATGGATGTGTACCGAGGTATCGTAGGGCTTTGATTCGTTCTGCGACCTTAAGCCCCTCATCGTACTGGATCATTGGCTTCTCAGGTTGCCCCTCGCCGTCATCATCTTCATCGCGTTTCCGCAGATCGCACTTGAGCGCGACCAGTACGAGCTTGACATCGGGGCAGTTCTCGGCAATCTCCCCGACCCATTTCGTTTCTACGTTTTCCAGAGAGTCGGGCGAATCGACCTATGTCTAATATGAGCTATGCCGCAAAAATTGGGACAAATGTCTTCGTACGCTGAAGCAGAGCATGATGGCGTGGGTGTCATCGTAGCTGAGTGATCGTAACCGGTCGAATTCTTCCTGCCCGGCAGTGTCCCACAGGCTGAGCTCTACGTGCGTGTTGTCGATATAGATGTCTAAGGATATCAATATGGGAATGGGCGCAAAGGTATACGGGACTGCAAACCGTGCACATAGTTTTCTGCGCGCTGTTAGTACAAGTAAGGGTGCGAGGCTAAAGGATACATACCAAATACTGTTGGCTCGCTACACAGGACTGCGGTCAGCATATGCGCCGAATGATCGCAGCGGCTACTTACTATACTGTGGGAAAGTATCTGCGCAAAGTTAGCACCTGTTTCGCCTATGCAATCCGCGGCAGGCGCGCTGTGTGGACGTACCCTCTCGTGAAGACGTTGAGTAGTGATGTCTTTCCGCATGCACCGTCGCCGCTGATGACCAGTTAGCCCACGTCTGTCGCATCCCTCACTCCTCTTCCCGCGTGATCCCCGCAGAGGGGCGACGTACAGAAGGACTAGCTTGCGCTGCACGGACTTCGTTCCACCACAGAACGGCATCGCGACGATGTTAGGGGGGGACTCGGCGATGGATTCGTGCCGTCGGCTTAGAGACGAGAGCGCAGGCGCGGAGGTTGCACGGCGAGTCTGGCGGCCGCAGACTGAGGGGGGAGTCGAGAGGGCAGCGAGCGTCGTACGGGACGAGGGAGCGGGCTCGTGAGGTGTTAAGGATGTGGATGCAGTGAAGGAGAGGCGTTCTGGGCCGGCTGCAGACTGACACGGTGGTTTCGGCTCGGGCGAATTGGCGTCGACGCCCGAATAGGCAAAAGTAGCGCAAGTTGGCAAGCCAGAGCAGGGAGCAGCGCCAGGTGTCGAGTCGTGCTGGAGCGACGTGTAATTAAAAGGTTGGAGGTGTAGGCGTGTATGGTGGTAGAAAAGGAGAAGAGAGGTCGTGCGTGATGAGCGGGAGGGGAGAGGAGTGATATGGATACGAATTCAAGGTGAGGTCAAGACTCAAGGTAGCCATCCATTCATGCGAACAACATTAGTATCTATCACATGAACCCTGCATCGATCCCGCAGATCTGGTGGACCAGCAATAATGTATCTAATGATCTAATAGGACTCTCATCACAGAGATCTAGATATTTCATGACACCCTTCACAGTCCGCAAGTCGCCCGGCATCCCAACTGTGATGAAGCCATGGCTTTGACACGAAGTGCTCTACGTCACTGAAGGTGTCAAAGATCAGGACTCGCCTTGTCGCTAGTGACGACACACGTTGAACCGCGTAGTCGCAAGCGTAGGCGCAATAACATGTCCCACCGTGAGGATGCGTGAATGTCAGCGGGATGGGGTTGCGCTCACATGGTGATGCTGGCGGTGCGCATTCACTGATATGGGAGTGAGAAATGCGACACGCATCAAAAGTATCTGCAGAGCGAGAAGAAATTTGAGCAGTTTAGCTGTACTAATTTGAGACGACATGGCATGTAGTTCTGTATAGCAGTTTTATGTTTGAACAAACGACTCGAGTGACCCCACTAACGACTGCCAAGACCGCGGGGGTGCAGGTGGGCTTCACTGCGGCAGGCGGCACGGAGCTAAACAATCTCACCGGCGAACTTCGACAGCTATCGACCCACACACGACCACCTTCTGCGCCTCTCGCTTTTGCATACTGCTGCCCGGACGACACACCATTCCCAGGAGTGGAAATATAACAGCGATATACACCTCCCACCGCCACAATGTCCGACGACGATGATTTCATGCAGGACTCCGACCAGGAGGAGTAAGTAGACCGTACAATTAGACCATCACACTCTGACACGCTGCAGCTACGACTTCGAATACGAGGACGATGACGAAGAGCAAAGCGGCGATGTCGATGTGGAGAACAAGTACTACAACGCGAAGCAGTTGAAGGGTGACGAACCGGAGACGGCAATCGACGAATTCCTGGGCGTGCCGGCGCTGGAAGAAAAGAAAGGCGACTGGTAATACAACACAGCATGGGCGTGTAGAGAGCAGACAAGGCTGACCGGACGCAGGGGTTTCAAAGGACTTAAGCAGGCTATCAAGCTGGAGTTCAAGCTCGGGCGATACGATCGGGTATGCGGCTCCAAAGGAATCCCACGCAGCCAGCAAGCTGACATGATATAGGCTGTGGAGCACTACAAGGAGCTCCTGACATATGTCAAGCTGGCCGTGACGCGCAATTACTCGGAAAAGTCCATCAACAACATGCTGGACTTCATAGAAAAGGCTGCCGAAGATGCCGAGGCATATCGGTCTATGGAGAAGTTCTACGCCCTCACCCTCGACACATTCCAGAGCACGAACAACGAGCGGCTATGGCTCAAGACGAATATCAAACTGGCGAGGCTGTGGCTGGAGCGGAAAGACTATCGCCAGCTGACGGACAAGGTACGAGAGTTGCACAAGGCATGTCAGAAAGAAGACGGATCCGACGACCCGAGCAAAGGCACGTATTCGTTGGAGGTCTACTCTCTGGAAATCCTCATGTACGCGGAGACGAGGAACAACAAGCGGCTCAAGGTCAGTTTCATATCTATTACCGTATCCTGCGTGACCTGCATGCTCATCTCATGATACGACAGGCCCTCTACCAACGAGCACTCAAGGTGAAATCGGCCGTGCCACATCCCAAGATCATGGGAATCATCCGAGAATGTGGTGGCAAGATGCACATGAGCGAGGGTAAGGACCGAATTCCAGACTCCCTACTTCACCGCGGATGACTAATTGGACGCAGAGAACTGGAAGGGCGCACAGAGCGACTTCTTCGAGAGCTTCCGAAACTACGACGAGGCGGGCTCGCTCCAACGGATCCAGGTCCTCAAGTATCTAGTGCTTGCGACCATGCTGTCGGGCTCGGATATCAACCCCTTCGATTCACAAGAGACCAAGCCGTACCAGAATGACCCTCGGATCTCCACCATGACGGATCTCGTCAATGCTTACCAGCGCGAGGACATTCACGAGTACGAGAAGATTCTGCAAAACAATCCAGACCTGCTCAAAGATCCTTTCATCGCGGAGAACATCGACGAAGTTACGCGGAACGTGCGAACCAAGGCTGTGATCAAGCTGGTTGCGCCCTACACCCGGTTCACGCTCGCCTTCATCTCAAAGCAGCTCAAGATCTCCCTTCCCGAAGTGCAGGAAATCGTGGGTTTCTTGATTGTGGATAAGCGCCTCCGCGGCAAGATCAACCAGCAGGCCGGGACAGTTGAGATCGAGAGTAGCACTGACATGGACCGGGTGCAGGCGATGAAGGAATGGAGCGCGGCCATTGGATCTCTGTGGGCCACGGTCCTCGACGGTGACGGCTTCAAGTCGGACGAAGGTGGTTCGCAGTTCTCCCCCAGCGGTGATCCAGGTATGGTGCAACGACCGGGCTTCAACATGAATGGCGCTGGAGGCAAGCCTGGACGCCAGAAGGGCAAGGGTCCGGGTCGAATTCTCGGCGCCAAAGCATGACCTGCAGATCTGTCTGACAGGATAACCAATAACTAGGGATTGGAGGTCGAGACCACTGGACTTGGGGGTGGGACGATGCCGGATGGATTGAAACATGCACTGGGTTCCCCAGAGGGTAGAGGTACGGTCGGTGGCACAAGGTCACACAAGGCAAGAGTTTCCCCTTCACATGACGGGGTCGATCGAATTGGCGTCTCAGGATGGGAGAGGCGGATTTGCTCGGGTAGTTGTTCGCTGTACGTCGACTGCCACGATCAGCAGCGAAAATGATGTATGTTACCTGGGCTCGTTTTCAAGTAGCTACAGCCAATCATGGGAAACCCGAATGCGCGGACATCCGGGCGCCCGCAGCAGCCCACCTGGCGGCCCCTCTTGTTCGTGATGCGTTGCAGTGGTTTGCAGTGAAGAAGTACACAAGTTCATGGACGAAGCCGCAAATCAGGTCGATGGGAATGCTACTGATGTGTGTTCCGGGGAAGTGGCAGCGCGGGCCAAGCGAGCGGCAATCATGGCAAAGCAATCATGGCAAAGCAAGCAGCGAGCGCGCGCCTCTTACTGGCCTTTGGGCCTTTACTGCTCTTTGCCGGCCCTTGCCGACCTCGGTTGCAGCGGGGGGGATGATGAATTGTGGACATGTGTTGTTGCGGGCTATGGCGGGACGGGTAGTTCCTTTTGCCTGCCGCGTCGGGGCGTCCTCACGAATCATGGGCTGCAGTAGTTTGACGAGTGACAGGCGCTCCCCTTCCGAGGCGCGAGGTGGTGGTGAGTCGGGGCTGGACGCGGAGTGTGTGAGGAGGGTGAGAGGTCGTTTTTCCTGCGTCTGCGTCTGGGCAGCCGTTCACTCCCAGCTCGCACGCGTAACGACGCAGCGACCATGTTGCATGTGTTGCTGCAGCCTCGCTCTGCCAACGTCCCGGGGATTGCGGCTGTCGTGACCCGACTTATGGGAGAGGGCTTCCAGATACAGGGAGGGGGGAGAGCCAGTAGAGACCTTGTCCCGGCAACTTGGGGGAATCAATTCTTCCAAGCATGAGATGGGGCAGGGTCGAACGATTCCATAGCACGCTGATGACTACTATGCTGGCATGGCCAATTCTATTCCCGGAGGTAGCATCGTCGTCTCTGGCCGCCATGGCTGTTTTGTTTTTCTTTTGCCCGCCCTTGGGATAGGAATGCATCCTCTCCCTTTCTGTACGCCGTCACGCTGCCTCCCCTTTGGTTTCACATCATCCACCCTCAGCCATCTGCATCTTGCGGCGCCCTTAGTCTGATTTGGCCTCAGCAAACCCAAGTGCCTGGTGCAACGGAGGGGACAGGCGTTTCAACCCGTCGAGGACCTAGTGATGCAAAGCGCGCCTGAGTACCTGAGGGTGTTTCTCTGATATATTGGAGACCCCTGGACGGAGCAGGTCGCACGGCAACGAAGAGGTCCAGCACGCCGTAGCGGCACACAGACAGGACCTACAAAGACGCAGCTCCCCCGTTCTCCCATGGTCATCGTCATCGTCATCGTCATCGTCATCGTCGAGTGAATGAGCGAGTGAGTGAGTGGTTGCGTGGACGGGTTAGTTCGTTGCTGCTGTGGAATCCACCTCCACCCGCCGTCCAATTGCCCGCTGTTGAAGCCGTCACGCACCGCCCGACCGCCCCGAACAGCACAGCACCGACCGCACCAGCACAGCACACTGCTCTCCGCCTTTACCTTCACCGTCCCCTCCCCCTCCAGCGAGGAACCGCGTCGTCTGCAGTCACGATGATCCAGCCGGGGGCTGCGAACGACTTCCATCCGTACCGTCATGGGCAGGGACATGGACAAGGACATGGACATGGGCCGAGCCACTACGACATGTTCGGCCACTCAGGGCTGACGTATCGCACACCGCAAGCGCATCCGCATCCGCATCCGCACGCGCATCCGCCGCAATCGCTCTCGCTCTCACAGTCGCAGTCGCAGTCACAGTCACAGTTGCAGGCCCATTCACAGGCCCACTCACAGGCCCTCGCCCACGCCCACGCCCACGCCCACTCTCACGCCCACTCACAGGCCACGTCCGTGCCCGTGTCCATGCCGCCGCCGGAGCTAACCTCCACAAACAACCACCTCCACCACCAGCAATACCACCATCACGCCGGCCATCTCGGCCCCAGCCCCAGCTTCAGAATGCCCGACTCTGCTTACGTGCTGCCCGACGACCTCGCCCAGCTGCAGAAGCTCTCCAACGAGTTCGTGCCCGAGGCGACGGTAAGTGCGATCCAGCCCGCCGTGAAATTCAACATGGCATGGCACTGACAGGCCCAGGGCCCGCTTGTCGGCGAGCGCCAGAGCAGCGCCGCCATCACGACCGAATATGCCAATGCAGACCCCGTCTACAGGGCCAAAACAGCTTCTCTGCCCGCCAAATATGCCTATTTCCGCACCTGTCGCGGCGACGGCCACTGCGGCTGGCGCGGTAAGTCGCCTGCCCTGTAGTTTTGCGTGCTCTGCTGATCTGGCCGGACAGCCATCGCCTTTACGTACTTGGAGACGCTCGTCCGCGAGGGCAATGCGAGCAAATTTGACGAAGAGGAAGCCCGTCTCATCTCCATGAACAACCTGTTCACCCAAGTTGGCATCAACCTAGAGCTCATCATCGACTTCGCCGATGAATTGTTTGACCTGCTGCGCAAACTAGCCGAGTCAGTACGCGCCCGGGACGGCACTGCCGACAGCCAGCTCCTCGAAGCCTTCAACGACGTGAACACGTCCCTGAGCATAATCACATACGTCAAGGTAATATACTCGCTAATTTGCCAGAACCGAACTAACAAGGCTAGTTCATCACAAGTGTCTGGATCCAAACCCATCCGAGCGACTTTCAAAATTTCATTCCAATCGATATCAAGACATTCTGCTCGCTCAACATCGAGCCCGCTCAATGTGAGATTGACTACGTCGCTATTGCCGCACTTAACCAAGCCTTGATCAAACCCGCTGGATTCGGCCTTGAAATCATGTATCTGGACCGATCTCCAGGCGAGGAAGTGAACGTTAATTCGTTCTCGCAGCCAACAGACCACGACGGCATGCTGCTACCAAACGGGCCTACCATTCGACTTCTCTATCGACCGTATGTTCCGCCTCTCATTTCACAATGACCGTACTAACGCAGCCTTAGGGGCCACTACGACATCCTCTACAAAGCTGAAGACTTTCCGCCGCCTCCCCAGCAGCAGCCGTTGCAAGTGAACCTCGCCAATCCGTTCAACGACTCCTTCGTCCCGTCCGAGTCTTCCGTGGACATTATGGCCATGATCCCTGGCATGTACTCCACTAGTTTTGGACACCGATGGCCTTCGGTGCCGTACGAGTTCGATGCAAGCCCAACCCCGCAAGCCCAGGTCACTCCAATGCAACCCTTCACACCGACTCCGGCAACCGCCGCGCCCGTCCACACTTCGCATGAAGAGTACATGCCCGTGCATGCTAGTCACATGGCGCCGCACCACGCCAGCTCGAACCACCATGAACTCCACCTTGAGGGACAAGCAGTCTCACTTCCAATCCACTCTCTTCCGCCGCCTCCCGTCTCTCTAGAACGGGCACATCAATTTGAACGGGCACATTTCACACTCGGACGCGGGGGTCCCTTCCGTCCTTCAATGTACGAACTCGAACAGATGAGCGTGCCGTCGTGTCAGACGTCAATTTTCAAAAAGTGAGCAATGCCACTGGGGATGAGCTTTTCTACTGCTAACCATGACCAGTTCACATCACAACACAGCACATTTTATGAATCCTGACTTCCAACCAGAAGCATGGTCCCCAGATACAGACTACGGTTCAGGACATAAAGGCAAACACAAGCCAGGAGCGCAATGAAGCACCCCTTCTTGCACAATGCGACTTCGTACTCTCACTTGGGGGAGGCCATTCCGCCATTCCGCCATCTCAGCGACTCTCAGCGCCGGCGTTCATCGACATTGACTTTCGGTATTGCACATTTCCTCTCAACGGCCTCCAACTTACATGACTCTCATGACGATACCATTGTTAATCAGTTTTCGGCATCTTGTTCACATAGCAACAGCAGAAGTACTCTCCACAAGTCTACATCTACTGCTTACCTTCCATATCGCTCACACCGGCATCATTTTCCCTTTCGTGTTCAACCGGCGGACGCTTGCTCCATACCAGTCAGCAAAAGAAGCACCCGCGAGGATGCAATGACCGTCACGATCAAAGACTATCGACCTCAGGGTACCAAACGTACTTAGAGTTGAACATCCCTATTGGATTTTTGAAATACCTTCAACCACACCACCTTTAATCACCCTTTCCTCTCCTCCCCCTTGAATATCTGGTATGAGCACCCCTTTCTAGGTCTGTTAAAGCGAGCCACCACCGCCGAACTTTCCTCATCTCTCTCATCGACCCGACACCACTCCAAAAACCGAACATTCGAAACTTCTCCGGACGTTCGCCTGGACATCACATCTTTTTTAGTGCATTTTGTGGCTGTATGTGGAGTCAATTCATTTCGAGCGCGCGGTTTTGCGCAGATGGATTTATTTTTGGGCTAGGATCGCCAAAGAACTGGGCGATGAGATTGATTTGAGACATGGAATCGGATCGGCCAGGGCGCTGCAGGGCTACATGCATCTGCATCACAAGCAGTTGATCTGATCGAGTGTCTGGGATAAAGAGAGACAAGG
Source organism: Byssothecium circinans (assembly GCA_010015675.1). Taxonomy (NCBI): domain Eukaryota; kingdom Fungi; phylum Ascomycota; class Dothideomycetes; order Pleosporales; family Massarinaceae; genus Byssothecium; species Byssothecium circinans. Next base: position 191,240 of record ML977015.1, on the reverse strand, counting down.
AACGGAACAGAATACTCACCGATGCCAGTAGCTGTAGGCTTAGCTTAGACAGAAACCTAGAACAGGCTTGCCCGAAAGAAAAATTCAAGAAAAATGCACCCCCCCTCCTGCTTCACACACACACTTCACTCCAAACTTTCCATATATCCTCGGAACCCCCAATTTCCCAGTCCTTTCTGCGTCGTCAGCTTGTGCGTGCACTATACTATGAAGTGAATGGATGACAAAAAAAGGTCGCACTCGGGGCCGGCAAACGCACGCACGCACGCACAGTCATGTCTCATCGCCCCCTCACTTTGTGCAGATTGCCATGTCTCAGCGCTCGAGCTCGAGCTCGAGAGTCGAGAGTCGAGACGAGACGATCTTGTACCGCATGCGTGTGCGCGGAGTGGACACCAAGGAGGACACTAAGGGAAAGCATTGATGGATGATTGACTCGCCTCGTTACTATTCCAAATAATTGGGGTTGGAGTTGGACTTGGGCCTGATCGGGGCGTGATTGGTGATGGGTGATGAGGGGGTTGGAGGGAGGGAGGGAGGGAGGGAGGGAGGGAGTGGATAGAGGATTGATGATCTGCGTGTATACAACACGTGTTTTTGTGTGGTCTTGAGGGTGAGAAAGCGATTGTGTGAGTGGAGTGGAGTGGAGTGGATTGGAGTGGGGTGTATGGTTATTGAGGTGATTGGGTTAATTGGTGTAGGCTGCGGATGTTGCGATGGTGTGGTTACTGGATATATGGATAGTATAATAGTTATAGTACATTACAGCTGTAGTTATAATTGCAGTACATGGTTTCGAGACTTTGAGAGTGAGGGAGTGGGTGAGTGAGTGGGTGAGTGTTTCTATCTTCTCTTCGCCGGTTAGATAAATCCTAACACTTCCAACTGGAAGGTAAACAAACAATTGAAAGGAGAAAGAAAGACAAAAACCCTACGTTATTCTCAATCCAAGGGGAAAAGTGCACAGTACATTTCAAAAACTAGGGCGGCAACGACACCTAGAATGTAAATCTATCGGGTTTTGGATTTAGATTCGATTTTCCAATTCAAAACAAGAACGAGAGCGAGAATCAGATAGATTATCCATCGTCAACGTATGTACAGTAAGTAGTACATCCAACGCTCGACTCCTCAATTACCTGCATCAATTCTTGATAGTAATACTCCAATCACCCTGTCATATCATTCCCCCCTGTCCGAAATGCACCGTCTGACTCGATCTCTCCATGCGCTGCGTAGGCGCAGGTCCATGAGCAAAACAAGACAGAAACCTCCTCCGTCCGTTCTGCGCGCCCGTCCACGATGATCAGGGGAGCTAGCTGGTTGCTGGGGTGCGCTGACGCGTCTCGAGGAAGGTAGGTGGGAGCGGCTGCTGAAACTTGTACTGGACTGGACTGGACTGTAATCATCACATCCGGCTTGTGCCGGCATGGCATCTTTCTCCCTCGCTGTTAAGGGGAGGTACCTACGCGACTGGTATTTGGAGTCGTGGGTTATATGGTGCGGGTTCATGTAGTCGGCGGCAGCGGGTTGGCACTGTGGGTACGGACGTACGGACGTGCCATCGGATGATTTATAGTCACGGGAATGGGAAGGGGAAGGGGAATGGATGGATGGATGGATGAGTCGGTAGAAAGGGTCAGTTTAATGCGGTGCGAGGGCAGGGAATTTCCATCTGATCTGATCTGATCTGATATGCACTCATGATTGTTCTGATTGAATATCGGATAAGCATGGGATGATGGGTACGCCGATGAGTTCTGTGCGCTGGTGAGATGGAAAGGGGAGGTGGATGGAGAGAGAAAGTTGGCTGTTTGTTACGATACCTGACTGAAGGAACTAGGGCCTAAGCATTGAAGATAACAAGAGTCAACACACCCACGAAACTTACTCTTCACCTCACCGCTCCATCATTAACTGTATCTCCCACCCACCTTTCCCGCCATCGCCGGCCATCCAGCTCCAAGCACCCGGTCCCACCTAACCCAAGCAGAAAAGATCACCCCCCTCGTACAAGGCAACGCAAAGAGAGCACAGTACGCGAGTCTCACAATCCCCTCTCCACGCCATCCCACAAACCATCCAATCACCGCCATCGTAACACCGTATCGGCTGCACCTCCTGCCCTCCTGCTCGCTAAAACAAAAACGCCCAGACAGCGCGACGCTGCACACACACCACACACGGCGGACCGTACGGCAAACCACGGAAATGTCTATTGGCGGCTTTCGTCAATAGGAACACAAGAGATACACAGCCATGCTGTGCCATGATTCTCTCTACCCCGCTTTCCCTGCTTCTTTGGCGTTTAGGTGTCAGCATTGCTGATGTATGTATGGACATTTCGTTGCCCGGGAAGAGTAAGGCGGGGTGGACGGGAGGTGAAAAAGCGCTGACCGAGTCTTGTGCCTAGATCTGTGTTTATGTGTGATGTAATTCGAGTGCAGGACATACAGCACAGTAATACCGATTCCTCGTGTTCTTCAGAGCTCCGAGGTATACACATGATGATTCGGGGTTTGAAATCCGTGCGTGAGCGAGAGTGAGACAACCAGTCTGTACCACGGTTGTAGTTTCCGTTTCGTCGGTGCCGAACTGCATTGCATGCTTCGTTTTCTTCCTTCACTTTTATTTCTAGGGGCGGGCGGGGAGAGCGTCAAGGCTTGACCGTTGTGTCGGGAACGTGGAGGTCCTGTGTTGACTAACCCGCAGGCTTCTAGAGCTTGCTCTCGCATGCAAAAAAGGCTGGGAAAGCTACCAGGTCCAAACGTGATACATAGAAAGTGTTACAGAGAAGGCAGCCCGAGACACTGGAGCCGAAGCGCACCACTTCGTATTCTCGCCCCGGTCAACGCGTCCCCATCGTGAACACCACTGTATCGTGGAGAGATCGAGCATGAACAATAAGCCACCGCCCGACGCGCTGGAAGGGAATATTTCCGGAGCATTTCATATCCGACCTGATATTACTCAGGGCCTGAGGCACCGGATTCCTCATCGGAGTCAGTATGCGCTGATTCTGACTCGTTATTTGAAGAGGACTCGGGTGCTGCGGCTTCGGAGCCTGCTACGTCGCTCATTTCCACATCGTCGCCGTTGGCGAGGTTCCTTTTCGCTTTCCGCTGCGCGCGTTGCGATCGCTTGCGCTCGAGGTCGCGGAAGTGTGTGTTCTCTTGTCGGAGTTCCGAGAGTTGCTCGAAAGTGACTTTTTGCACGCGCTGCAGGCTTGCGAGCTGCTTCTTGAGCGCTGCTATTTCTCCTGGCGGCGTGTTCGAGGCTGACGGGTGAAACTTCTCTGCTGTGCCGTCTTCATTGAGAGACAGAAAGTCAGCGGCGGGGGCCAGATGGTTCTTCGACGGTGCAGTCCAAGTTGCAAGTTCTGCAAGGCTCTCTTCTAGCATAGTCTGTGGGAAGCTGGGGTGCGACAGAGCTTCCTCGAACTCTGTCTTCTTCACCGCCCTGCTTTGTGTCGCAGATATGGGCTGGCTGGGTAGTCTGCCTGTGAATTGTATAGTTAAGCTGTAGTTTGGAGGAATGGTTGCAGTACCATTAGCCAAGGCCAAGTCTTGCTTTGGTTTGACAACTGTGTGTATCTTGAAGGTGGGCTCTTGTACATTGGGGAAGCCAATTGGCTCCAGAAAGTGCAAATTTGTCACTGGTCCAGGGAGGTTTGCTATTACAGAGAGCCAGGTCCTCTTCGCAGTGTCCCAGATAGCCACCTTCCCACTTGTATGTCCTGAGATGAGGGTAGTGCCATCCCAGCTTATACTCAGACTCAAAGCAGCTCCCAGCTTCTGCGACTCTGCATTGAATCGCATTCTCGTGGACGGCTGCAAGATGCGATGTGATGACGACTTGTCCTGCAGCATATCGTTGGGTGTGGCTTTCTGCAGGTCATCGTAGAAATCGACCATCTGCAAGCTTCCGTCGCCATAGGCAATGTACATTGCACGGTCTGCAGGATCCAGCGCCACTGCCTCTGGAAGCTCCGGCAGCAAGTACTGCCGCAGAGATTGCCCACTGTGGTAGTTCCATATTATTGCCGACTTGTCTTGTGAGGCCGACACAGCTATGTTGGACATGGTAGAACTATGACCACATGCGATGGAGGATATTGGCCCACGATGAGTGGAGAGAGTATGCACTGGCGAGCGCGAAGTGTCTGGCGAGAACGACAAGATTGCTGGGAGCGCCCAGACGTGCACATTGGCGTCTGGGGAGCCGGAGAGGAAGAAATTCGAGGTGGCGTCAACAGCGAGCGAGGTGACGGGCTGGAGATGGGAGGTGGAGGTGGAGACGAGTCGGCCAGAGCATATCTATACATGTCAGAAGGCTACAACACAGGAGTTCATGACATGGCTGACCTCCCACGCCAGCACTCGGCCACTCTCTGCTCCCAACAGCAGGACAGTGTCCTTCGCCGCGAGCGCAATGCTGTGTATTCTCTCTGGAAACGGCACTACAGCTTCCTGGTTTCCCTTCTCCCTACTATACACATGGACCAGTGACTTGTCTGCCTGCGCCGCAAAAACATGCGAACTGCTCACAGCGAGTCCATTCGGCGCTGTCGCGCTCTTCTTGAAGACATGGCGCTGGGCGGCCAACGGCTGGTACTCGTGGAAGAAAATCCCCGCATCCTTGGTGATTCCGGTATTGGCCTTGGTCGGGGCCGATATCGACGCGACAAAGTGCTCGGTGAGCATCGTCGGTGGGATTCGAAGCGTGGGGTTGTCGCGGTTAGGATATGTCTGGATAATTTTTTGGCCTTGGGGCTGTGCACGGACGTCGACCGAGGCTTCGCTATGAGATCATCCCGACCTCTCGCCTCTCTCACTTCGACCTCACTAGGATGAGCCCTTATCGAACATCTCCCTCAGCAAGAAGCCCATCGCGAGTGATTTGAAACGTCAACAGACAAATTCGCCTAATCATACGTTGCAAATATGAACCTAAAGTGGACCGCAATGCCTATACTGGGCAGCCGTCACACCCGTTATGGCGCAGCGTCGCAATACAGACACGCCAAAGCACAACAAATGCTTGACAGCCGTCAAGTCACCGCTAGCCTATGTCACATCTGTATGTTGAGACGGCAGTGGCTTGTATATGCCTACTTTGGAAACTCTGTCCCGGATTCAATTGACAGGCTGTGCTCGACAACCTGGTATAACTATTGTATCTTTTCCATATCATGTCCAGTCGCTTCATCAACATCGATAAGAGGAAGCTTTTAGTTCTCCTTCTATCGGGGCCATGATTTCCTTTGTGTTCGTCATCCTCTTCACAGCATCCGCTGCAGCACTATCGCTTTCTCAACGCTTCGACCCCTCACCAGTGTTCAATCTCCCCACAGCAGGCTGGGAATATAGTGGCTGCTATTTTGATGCCATATACTATAGAGTCCTCCCCGTCGACTTTTACCACCACACGGCCAGCTACAACGTGACCGCCGAAATCTGCACAAAGTTTTGCGCTTCTTGGAACTACAACTTCGCTGGACTCAAGTCGGGCGAAAGATGTGTATATAAGCCTTCAACAACATCCCGTCCCTCATGTATGCTGACATATATCGAGTACTGCGGAAATAGCCTGCTCGAGCAGTCCGGGACTACGGGCTGCAGTCTACCTTGTTCGGGCGACGAGTCGCAGGTATGCGGTGGCTCCGACCGTCTCACCGTCTACACGAATCTCGTGACCTTTTCTGGAGGCAGCGACTGGACCTCGCTCGGCTGCTTCTATGACAAAAAGAAGGCGCGTACACTGTCAAAGCTTGTGTTGGCTTCTAGCGTGATGACCCCTGAGATCTGTCTGAGGATTTGTGCTGGATACGGTGCGGGTTTTGCTGGTGTGGAGTGTAAGCTACCAATATTCTCTGTTGTTGCCTCGTGTCAAAGTTTCAATTGAAGCGTAACTAACACATAGAGTAGATGGAGTAGAATGCTTCTGCGGTAGTGACATATTGAACAACGCTACTAGGGCTGCTGTTGGTGGGTGTGCGATGCCCTGCAAGGGAAATAGTTCTGAGCTTTGCGGTGGGCAGGACCGCATCAATCTTTACAAGGCTAGGAAGCGAATTCCAGCTAGTAGATTGTCATTTTAGAATTGATTCGGATTGGGAAGCAATTCAAGAACAGAAAACCACCTCCAGCCATAGACGAAAAGTTTCAGCACATTACAAGCATTATGCTTAATTTGGTACCCCTTGACATCATACTTGCAGCCCTCATCAGACTTGCTAAAGTGATTCCTCCATATCAGCATTCATTGTGAACGGGGAGACCCTGTGTTTGGCTTAGCATTGTCTATCTCTTCGGGCGGCCTTCTCTCTCCATATCATTCGTCCGTCAAACCCTCTGCCCCTCTCCCATCCTAAAACAGGATCGAGGACTTCCTGCGGACTTCGTGGTCGTATCAAGGCCTTCGCCGTCCCAAAAAGGAAAGGACGATGAAAGGCTACCATTAGTCATTGGACGAGTAAGCGATGTACGAAATTTGGCGCTCTACACCGACCACGACACCGGCTCCGGATCGCGACCGATATCATCGCCGCTCCATTATCCGACCATTGTGTCAAAGAATAAATACCTGGGCGCTTCTCGGAACCTTATGATGACTGACTTGCTTCGTTCAGCTCGTTTTCCGCGCCCCCAACTTCTTTTTCCCTCCAAAGATTCTCTTCTCTCCACTTTGATAACCTGACAACGCGTGCAAGCTTCTGTATAAAGCCGCCAAAGAGTCACAAACATGTCATCAACCACTCCTCCCCACCCTTCTCAAAAACACATCGTCATACTAGGCGGTTCCTACGCCGCCCTCTCCACCGCACACTATACCCTCAAACACACACTCCCCTCTCTCCCCTCCACCTACCGCGTCATCCTCATAAGCACCACTTCGCAAGCGCTCTGTCGTCCAGCATGCCCCCGCGCCTTGATCTCAGAATCCATGTTCCCACAAGGCAAACTCTTCGTTGACATTGAGGAGCAGTTTAAGCAGTATCCCGAAGGGAGTTTCGAGTTTGTGAAGGGTACGGTGGTGGATGTGGATACTAAGAGGAGAGTTGTGAAGTATGAGGTTGAGGTGGAGGGGGAAGAGAAGAAGGAAGTGGAGTTTTGGGCTCTTGTTGTCGGAACGGGAGCTTCAACACCGTCTCCGCTGCTAGGGTTCAAGGCGGACGGTGACGAGACGAGCCTTACAAAATCCTGGGAGGAATTTAGGACTGGCCTAGCTGCAGCAAAGAGTATCGTCATTGCAGGCGGTGGACCCGCTGGTATCGAAACAGCAGGGGAACTAGGCGAATATCTCAACGGTCGCGCGGGATTCCTCTCCTCGTCTACCTCTCTCTCCGATCCCAAAGTTTCCATCACGGTCATTACCGCGGGTTCCAACATCCTTCCTGCTCTGCGGCCCTCGATCGCGAAGACCGCGGAGCATTACCTCGCAAAGGTCGGCGTTCGGGTTATCAAAGAGACGCGTGTTGTCAGTGTCGAGCCACCGAATGCCGGCATGGAGATGCAGACTTTGATAACAAAGGCAATGCTCACGTTGAGTACTGGGAAGATAATCGAGGCGGACATCTTCATCCCTGCAACGGGCATGACGCCGAATACTTCGTTCCTGCCCTCCTCTCTCCTGACACGCACGGGTCAGATCGAAACCAACACTTCGACTCTCCGCGTCGATAATGCTGGACCACGCATCTACGCCATCGGCGACTGTTCATCATATGCTCGCCCAGCGGTCCATAACATCCTCAACTCTGTTCCCATCCTGGGAACAAACATGAAGCGTGATCTCTTGCTCGCTCCTGGGAAGGCAGAGAGCGAGGTCCCGAGGCAGAAATCGTTCAAGGAGGATATGAGGGAGATGCAGCTGGTGCCTATTGGGAAGAGTAGGGGTGTTGGGGCTGCGATGGGCTGGTGGGTGCCGAGTTGGTTGGTTGTAAGTCTTTGCCCTGTACGACATCAATGTGTTGCGTCGATCCTCTGGTTACGGTTCGAGATGTTATGTCGTCTGATATAGCGGATACTGGTATTCCTTTGGATGAACTTTTGCTGACTTTGTGACTGTGTTTTTAGTGGGCGATTAAGGGTAGGGATTACTGGCTTTGGACTACTGGAGCGGTCTGGAGTGGGAAGCAGTGGGCTAAGGAAGGTTGAGTTTGGTGAATGATGGGTTGGAGACTAAGCCCATGGCGGATTCGGTGAATCCCCGAAATGATTTCCAGACCATACTAAGGCAGAATTTTAGCGATCAATCCGTTAATTTGATCTATGCAATGCACTGGCAAAATTCTATGCTTTCTAGACGTTTTTCATTCAAAATTCGAGCTGTGCATGGTGCTCAAAGGCTCAAAAAATTGGATGCGTACTGTACTATAGACACTTACGTGGTAGTAGCAATGATTTAAACTACTCCTGCGTATCTTACCAATTCTCAAGTTTCCTGATTTCTAATCTCTATACATGAGTGTATACATGTTCTGCTTCGACAATCCAACAACACTTCACCAGGGTCCATGTGAAGGCAAATATCGCCAGACTTTAACGCCTTGTCATGCATCTCACTTCCCCGCATCTTTTACGACCGTAGAGGCGACCACGAGAATCCATCTAGCACTCTAGGCTTCACATCCCACACTACCCTCTATATCCTCCACCCTTTCCCCAACTTCCTCGAACTGGCCCACCAAAGCACCGCCAGCCAACAAGTCCCCATCATCAAACACACCCCACTCCAAAGCTGCACGCCCAAAAAGTCTCTCCGTCCATCCTTAGTCTTCAGCAGCGCGCCTGCTATCGGCGACCCGATGAGAGAAGCGATACTCGATACGCTCCACGACATCCCCATGCGGGTGCCCAGGCGTGAAATATCGGGGCAGATGTTAGCAAAAGTGGCGGAAGGAAGGGTAACGAGGGCAGCAGAGAAGAAGCCTGCGGGTGTCAGCGGGAGCAACGAGTTAGTTTTGACCGTCGAACCTTACCCCACAGAATACTAAACGCGATAAACGTCCCCACCCGCTCGATACTAATCCAGCTCAACGCCAAAACCCCGCTCGCAAAAGCACAAAGCCCCCAAGTGACACTACTCCCCAAATGATGCGCCAACACCCCACTCGCCAACCTCCCAAAGAAACTCCCCGCCACGCTCATAACCAGCATATACAGCGCCAGACTATCGCTCGTCCCCAGCTTCTCTCGCGCATACGTCGGGATGTAAAAGTACGGCACGATATACCCAAGAAAAGTGAAAAACATGGATGCCGTGAAGACGAGGAAGAGCCGGTCGTGAAGAGCAGTCCGGTCGAACAGCGCACGGGCTTTCCGCTTGTGAGCAACGACCCTCGCACCACTGAGGAGCGCGGGGAAAGAAAGAAGCGCAGCCGCGAGCGCGACAAATCCCATGCACCGAATCGCCCACGGGAACCCAGCGGTAGGCGTAAGCCTATCAAACATGATGATATACACAACTCCCCCGACCGCGATCCCCGACATGACAACGCCCATGGCAACGGCTCTTTTCCGCTCAAACCATATCCCCACCAGCGCTAGGCTGGGGATATAGAGCAACCCGGCTCCGAGCCCCATGCACACGCCCTGGCTTAGGAAGATCTGCCAGTAGGTTTTGGAGAGGCTGAGCATCATGATGCCGAAGACGACGAGGAAGTTTCCGACGCAGAGCATGGTGCGGAAATAACCGAGGTCGAAGAGCGGGCCGGAGAGGGCGCCGATGACGATGAGGAGCCAGGCTTGGACGGTGCCTATCCAACTAATCGCCGAGGGGGAGGTTGTGGAGAGGAGGGTGGAGGTGTAGTATGATTGGAAGGTACCGTAGGATAGTGTGAATCCCCTTTTTGCAGCGTCAGTATTACCTTCTTTGGTGGAAAAAGGTCACAGACCATATGTTTATGTAGATGAGAAAGCCGCCGAGGACTTTGAGCCAGGCGTGAAGACCGCCATCTGGAGGTGAAGGGAGCTGCGACTCAGCAACAGATCTTGTATCTTGCCGGCTCGCATCATGTGGTTCCGGTTCCTGCGTTCCCTTCTCTTGTTCGTGGTCCGACGAGTGCTGAAGCGGATCCTCCGGATGGAGACCTCCAAAGGGATTTTCCTCTTCAAATTTTGGAGCAGTCTTCATTAGGTCATGGGGATACCAGCTGTCCGAAGGTCCTAGACTGACAGACGCCTGGCGGCGAAATGAATTTGGCTATCCCAATGGCATTGATGGTTGAGTTGGTGACAAGCGTAGCTGCTGTGCTGGGACTACTAATGCAAAGATTCGTTTTGATGGTTTCCAGATGTGGATTTTGAAACCGTGCTCGGAATACCACCGTGATGGAAGATACAAGTAAAGTCGAGCTCGAAGAGGAAGGAAGATACCTTCGAAGTTGTCTAATGCGAAAGGTTAAAGACGCAAATGGAGTTGGGCGGCGGGTAGAAACCTGGATGATGCCAGTCTAAAGGGGATTGACGTTTTTATACCCGTCGGCAGATCTTCAACGCGATTGCGATGAACTCGCAGGGGCGGTGAGCTCATGGATTTCGAAGCTAAGCTTCTCGCGAACATGCAGAGCGGGGAAACACCAACCGAAGCCGGTACCTACGCTAGAGGCAGAGAGGAATTTCGCGTGGGATGGGCACGATGTGGGGTTAGAAAACTGAAGAGAAGGTGAAGCGACTGGTAGCTGGGAGCTAGGTGCAGGATTTCACAATCTTTAGGAGGAATTGCGATGCAAATAGTGTATTGATAACTGTTCATTTCGCTCTACAGTTGCTGATGTAATGATGCCGAGTTAGTCCCAAAAGATTGACGGATCTAAGAGAGGCGCCTTACCCAATTACCCCTTAAGAATAGCCTTCAGTCAACTGTCGGATGTGTTGATGATGGCGAGGCTGATGTGGGACTTGACTTGGGGGTGACATGCCGACCATACCAGCGTCCGTAGATGCATGTATTTCCACCGAGCTACCGTGGTGGCGTAGTGACCGCCACATGTCAGAGAATTTTCGAGGACGGTGGATCGAGGCACAGAGCGCGGAAAGGAGAGAAGAATGGCGACTGGTCGATAAAATGGTCCAAGTTTCATTATGTTATCCTGGTGAGTGTATGAAAGGACGCGGAAATTCAGCGGCAATCTTGTCCGAAACCGATCGAGAGAAAAATATGCTGTTGTACAAATATGTTCGCCAAACCAGTGCAAGCCTGCAATTTCATGCTGAAGGAAATATACGCCCACTCAAGCCCGGGCCAAAGGAAAATGCGATCAAGGGCTGACGGCTTCAAGAGGCAGGCTTCGCAGCGAACTTGTTCTTCCGCGACTCAAGTTTCACTCGGTCGGCTTCGCTCATCCACGTAGGTGCACCGTTCGCATTCCCACGATTCTCCCTCCGGTTGTCCCGGTTGTCCCGATTGTCGCGCCTCCGGTCGCCACCTTGATTACCACGGCCTTGTCGTCCTCCAACGCGTCCTCCACCGCGGCGCTTGTTCCTGCCACCATCTTCGTTGTCCTCTCGGCCACGCTTGCGGTGCTCGCGCTCGGGGAGAGCCTCGTCTAGGCCTTTCGGTGGACCACTCGTTCCGAACTTCTTAGCGCGCTCTAGTAGCTTGGAATCGTCTTCTTTGGCTGCCAACCCGAATCGCTCTGCACGCTTCTTGCGCTTCTCAATCTCTTCGTCGAGGTTTGTAGCTGCCACGCCTTTGGCGTAGCTGACGGGTTCTTTCTCCGTAGTTGGAGCCTCGGTGCTGCCCTCTTTCGTCTCGGTCGGTGGCTTCACGGAGAGGTCGTCTGTGGTCGAAGGGTCGATATCAGCCTTCTGGTTGGGAACAGCTTGCGGGTTGCTGGACTGTTCGGTTCCGTCGGCCTTGGCGACTGCGCCTGGCTCGCTGGTAGTAGGAGCGGAAGATGCCGTCACCTTCTTCTCCGACGGTACGGGGGCGGCCTTCGCGGCTTCGGTAGTCTCTTCGTCGGAATCCCAGTCAATCTCGTCTTCGGGATGGAGCTTTGAAGCTGGTTCCGCTGCGCCGGCCTTCTTCTCGTCGTCTTTCGTGAGGCGCTCTACCAAGTCCGACTTCTTTCCAGTGGTGGCAAGACCGCGCTCGGTGAGCAGCGCCTTGAGCTCGGGCACCTTTTGAGCGTCGTAGTTCGCCATTGTGGATGTGATGGTTGATTTGAAGATCACGGTAAAGGAGCGCGACACGTAAACTGGACGGGCGATGGAGGTGGCTCTGGGCTGACGGACTCAAACTCACGTTATGCTTTTGAAAGTGAGACTCAAGGACGGTTGCGCGACAAAGAGCGCACTGGAAATGGGCCGCTGTCGGTGGGGATGGCGGAGGTTGATGTATCGCTACGAAGGAGGTCGAGGGCGTGAAGTAAGGCCTGGCGAGCTAGGCCAAGCCGCTAGCCCTTCTTTGTCCAAGCTCCGCACGGTCCAACATTCTCGAGGTGAATACCAAACCCACATCTATCCGATTGCACCAAGCCTGATTGGACTGTACCAGAATTGTCTCGCCCTCACCTCAGGTGCAAATGTGAGTTTTCGCTGCTTGATTGTAGGTAGAGCTCTTCGACTGTTCCCGTCAATTCCAACACAAACGCGCACACTTTCTCTGTCACAACCCATCTGAAGTTCCACGGCTGCATTCTGACCTTAAACAGACGTACTGTCGCACTATCTTTCGTCAACAGAGTCCTACAACTTCACGAATTATCCCAAACTCGTCCTAACTCAAGGTCAAACACCAGTCTTATCGAACCAGCCATACACCTCGACAAGTTTCCCAACTTCCACTAGAGTTTTCCAATCGGCGGAGACAAGCTTTGTATAACAAAGAACGCTGCCAGCTTCGCTCCTGCCATTGCATTGGTCCAGATATCATATGGAGGCAGTTCATTACTTTCGTAACCCTGGATGACTCCGGCAATCAAGACAACGGTACGCCTTGGACAGACTCTGTCACTGCTGTCGTCTTGTTGAAAGCATTCACACATACTAACTTCCCAACTTTGCAAATGCGGCCCGCGGATTTGTACACTGCAACCTCAAAGGCACGAATTATAGTCTTCAGAATGACGGCTTCAGGGAAAGGTTCTATGAAGGGGTTGTCCTGCCTTCCAACAGGATTACGACTATATGAAGGCCCCTGCGAACAGTGCTTCATCACCTAATGCTTTAGCACGTCGGTTACAAAGAGAAACGCGCGAGGCCTTCGACCTGCTACAGCTGATTGGCAACAACATATAAGTGCACTACCGCGCCGTGCCGTTTCCTTTCCGCGTTCCGGTCCATGGACATACGGGGGCAATGCCTGTGGACTCAGACTCAGCATCACAGGGGTACAAATACAACACCAGGCCAGAAGTTTGGGGAGTAGTACGCATCAGAGAAGGTATCGCCAGTCTTTCGACGAGGGTTGATATCATCTCTGCAATTTCGGCCTTTTCAAAGGCGGGAGTCTGCATATAGACAATGATTTACGAGCCAAACGACACAACATGCGACATACCATGGTATATATGTTGGGATTCAAGCACGTCAACATGCACACACTTTGCAAAACAAATAGGTTGAAGGAACAGTCCAACCTGAGGGCGTTTTTGTGCATTGTTTCATGCACTCAATCACGGTCGCATCGCATCAATCGCGCGTCAACCCATGTTGAAGGCTCAGGTGGGTCATCGTTCTTGAGCCGTGCCGCAACGCAAAAGTGTCGCACATGGAGAACGAAGGAACGAAGGTTGTGCTCGGTGATCACCAAAAGGTGGAGAAATCGAGACGCACCCCCTGCGTGGAGCCGCAGAGAGATATCACGTCGTATGGCGATTCTAAACAGCCATTGGTGGTTCAGGATATTCCAGTATCCCTCTTATGGTATAGCAGGATCACATGATTATTTTGCCATGCGGTAAGCCTACTTTGGGCACACTCTTACCGGACTAATCACAACGCAAAAGATGGGTCAGAAGACTCTGGTGGCTTTTCGCAACCTGGGTGCCGGAAGCGGCTTGGAAAATGGCTTCCACCCCCTGAGGACCGGCCGATAATGTTGGATCAGCGATCCGGACGTGTCAGAGTACCAGACTATCCTCACCTTTTCAGACTTCTTTTCTCGGTGCAAGAACCGAAGTCTCAAGCGTTTTTTATGCGTTGTCGCTGTGGCAAAGACTCAGCCACAACAAAGGTGAGTAACCGAGCCTTTCAGCTGCGACGGCCTTTCCGGCCGTCGATCCCACGGCCAAAATCAAGCGTTATCCACAAATCCTCCAGGCTTTTGAGCTCCAGTTGATCACGAGCAGAACAAAGCCCCGAATTAGATTGGAAGCATTATTGGGCATGCGTAGCGGAAAACGCGCACTGGAACCGTATGACTCCTCTGTATGGGATGCGTTCGCCTCAACTCACATTGCGCGTCCTGATTGAACAGCGATCCATGATGAACATCATGCGCATCAGGCCACAGAAGCCATCCTTGAGAGACGTGCATACAGGCTCTTGTGGGCACTGGGCGGTCGCTGCTGAGAAAACAGGCGTTGCAGCGAACAGCGACCAAGTGGCTTTATAGGAAGGTTTCCCGCTCGAATCGCGTACTAAGTACTCGTTTAAAAATCTTACCTCAGCTGTGCCGCGAGCGGAGCACGCACTTTCTCAACACATGCGAAGGGTGTACTGGGTGCAGTGTCTCCAGGAGTCCGGAGCAGCGCATTTGTTGATTGTCTGGAAAAGGTTAAACGGGTAGCATTCAGCCAATGGTGGTCGCTCAGCCCTTGTCTAGTCACGTCTTCAGTATTGCGTCTGAGCGCCTGGCGGGATCTAGTTGCAAGGGCTGTTTGCGAATCGACAGACACCAAGGCCTTTTACGCGCCTCACTTGTCGTCGACCTGGCTTGCCTCTTTTCGCCAGCCGGCTCTCGAAGCGCAAGCGCCGCCCGGGTCGGCCAGCTCTCACTGGCAGAAGGGCCAGCGCCGCCATGGATGGACTCCGGTGTGTCTTGGGTTGCGATAGTTATACATCAGTCTTATAAACCCCGCCCATGCCGCCAGTGTTAGTGAGGCCGATTACGCTCATCCAATGGGACCTATATTCTAGGCTATTGCCCTTCTGACCATAAGACAGGAGTCCCTTGAACTGTTCAACAAGCCCGTTACTTCAGGGCGGATGCCCACAGACAGACCCCACCACTGCGACTCTTCTTTCTCCCACCGTCTTAAGAGCGACACAGACGAGTTGTGATTCTTGCGAGGATATATCCTCGACGACCGCCAGATCCTTGCTTGTATCGGTGTCTCCCGCATCCCTGCGAGCACTGCCACTCTCGGCCATAACCGTGAACAACCACCGCCACTACGGAGCTACCGACAGCTCTGCGCCACTAAAGGTGGATTTGACCGCGTTTCTGCAAGAGAACCCCAAAACTACGTAGCACTTGGCTATCTTTCTTATATGGTGAGGCCTAAACAAAAGGCAGGTCTTGCCACCCCCAAGAGCCCGATAATTTGGAGCTCCCGCGCCACCATCTCAACCAGCTCGAGCTGAGTATTGCCGACGACACTGGACACACCATTTACCAGCATACCGTATCCTCGGGATTCTTTTGGCGCCAAACTCTCACGTTCCACGCGATATCACGACCTATGTGTTCATGAGTAGCGTGGTGCACACAGCTCCAAGTAGCACAAGACGACTTGGCCAGTGGTTTCGCGAGCTACTTGGGTCACACCCGCTTTCCCAACATGGCTTCGTATAAGTCACAATTGGACCCTCCAAGGAGGGTGGAGGACCAAGCGCCATACCCTAATCGCACAACTACGACTCGACTACCAAAACGATCCATCACCCCGACGACAACCGCATCACAGTCACCCGCTTCTGGTCATTCGAAATTGCAGAAGAGAAAACCTAGAGATGAGGAGGTACATGGCAGAAAAGCGGCTACCGGTCAGCGAGAAGGTCGATCGCGCCACGGGCTAGTGAGCGCTACTCCCACAGTACCTAAAACCCACTCCAACCCAGCCTTCTCAGCACCTAAACCAAGGCTGCAGATTCCTTCCTCTCGATTACCCAAGCTCGAAGTACCTCGCACTACAATCACACCCACACCTTCACTAGTATCCGGATCATCAGTGTCAACGACTGACAGCCCTCGATCGAATGTACTAAGGAAGAAACAATCGAGTATTGGAGTGAAGAGTCCAATAAAGGAACCTCGTGTGAGGGAGGATTCGATGTCATCCCAGGAAGAGAAGAGCGTGGAAAAGGGTATCCCAGGCATGTTCAAGGACCCTTTCTCGGAAACAGTGTTGGGAATATCACTACCACCGTCATCGACTATGCTCGCTCGGGCGGACCCAGAAAGTGAATTTTCAAATCATTTTCATTACAACTTCAACATGGGACCGATTGACACCCTGCCTCCGGCACCTCTTCACACTCTCTCCACGACGCCATCTACCCACTATTCTGAATCACCCGGCCCTTTCAGCGTATCTTCTACACCGACCTCAATATCCTCATACTCGCATTCCCCAGGTGTTGCACTTCCAACTAAATCCATGCGAATGCGACAAGTCAGCCCATTGCAGAGCAAACCGCCTGTTGTGAGACAGAACGCGGATTCCGAAAGTGCACCGACTGCAGCTCAAGTCGTGGAGACAAAAATGGCTACTACCGTCCGTCGACCATCTCAAACCCCATTGGAGAAGCCTCGTGCGCAGGCACCTCCTGAATTAGCCCACCTAGCCGATTCACCAGTGTTGCCAGCAGCACGCAGACCTTCTCGGCCCAGTAGGGACGGGACTTTGGAAATGATCGGGCTTCGTGGTCCATCGCCTGTCATCCAAAGTAACCTGACTAGTTTCCTGTCATCGCACAAGCGAACGCCATCTACAGGTTCTATCACGGGTACCACAGTCAACAGTAAGACCAGATTTGGCATTCCTTCCAAGTCATCCTCGCGGAACCCATCTCCCAATCCAAATCTTGCGCCAGGATCTGCGCCCCCATCACGTGTTCCCACTCGTGGGAACACCCCCGATCTTGAGCAGCAACGATCACAGACTTTGCCTACAGCTACTACAGCACCAGGTCCAAGCAAATCTTCTAGATTTGGCTTCTTCACTCGACGTACAAAAACGGAGCCGCCTGCCCCCGCTGCGAAATCCGAGAAGAAGCACCGGAGAGGACCTGCCGCTGGTACTGGCCACGAAGGTTATGGCCGATATGCAATTCGAGGACGAAGTGGCAGTACTGGAAGTGTAACCACTAGCATCGGACGATCTGCTAGCGCGGCGACTACCTCCGAAAGCCTCGATTACACCCCGTCTACTCGTAAAAGTAGCGTTACTAGCACTTCTAGCACAGACATGGACGGTTTTTTCCTCGATAGACTTGCACCAAGGGTCATTCGTGGAACTGGAAGTAGCACAGAACTTACTAGGAGCTCGGAGCCAATGCAAAGTACAAGCAGTCTCGACGTCTCCAGCCCGTCAGGAAAAGCGCTGAAGAAGATCCCAACCAATGCTTCGCAATCTGACCTTGAGAGTACTCGTCCAACACTATTACCCTCTGCTATGTCGGATCCGGTCCGCAAGATGTCACCGATGAAAAAGCAGCCGCCTGGACTCCGGCGACCATCAGAAAGTGAAGACGAGCCGAAGAGGTCTTTCATCCCGTCTTTCGCATCTAGACGAACATCACGCATTTCCAAGGCTACGGAGGCGACAGAGGTGGCCTCCAAGGATCCACGTAACGGAACCGCTCTGGGCAAAGTTCGAAAAGGTTCTGTAGATGGCCATGCTACGGATAGAAAGGACTTGAATCCTCCCAAATCATCCAAAAGGGAAAAGAGTGAGAAGGAAATCTCCAAACCTCGGAAATGGAACTTTTTCCAGCGAGCTCACGCGGTACCTCGTGTTGCCACACCTGCTATTAAGCCTACTGTAGCGTCCCCTCCCCGTGTGCCTGGGTCTCGCTTTGTTGCACACTATGCTTTGGCGCCGGAATCCGGTATCGACCTTGAGGATATCGAGCAACTCATGCAAGAAGAAGACAGTTCTCCTGAAGACGCATCCCTGCCAACAGAAGCTGCCCTCGCCGGCGAGCCCGAACGGAAAGAACGCCTACATTCTATGCTTCTACCGCCGAAGCCGATCCTTCCCTCCCATCTTGCAGCGCCAGCTCGGCCAGCATCCCCAAAGGTCTTTCTCCGTACAGACTACGAACAATCGTCATCGCAGCCCAAGCTCACGATCGATACGTCTCGTAGCCAGACTAACCAATCACCGGATGCGCACTCACAAGGCGATGTAACACCTGTGACTGATCTCTCTCCGTGCTCCTCACCGTCTCGGCCTTCCTCACTCGCAGAGTCTCTGATATCTCCAAGGACCATGCCTGCCTCTGCATTTTTTGTCTCAACTACCCAGGCTCTCTCCATGCCACCAGGTCCGCCGCCTTCCCATGCACCTCCTAAACTCAGTCGCCTAGCTCAGGTAGGGCGCATTCCTCAAGTCGTCTCAAGACGCGCCCAAGGTCATCAGCCTTCTTCTCGGTCGTTCTCCCGTCCGTTCGCCGCCGACAAGCCGCATCCAAATGTACCTCCTCGCACCTCATTTGATTACTTTGGCTCTCTCACCGCTACCGCTGGACCTGTTGAATCGTTTCCAGTTTTGCAAGGTCTCAACGCATTGACACATACCGATGCTATCGCGACTATTAGCCCTAGCGCCGAAGACGCAAACCGGCAAAGCGAGTTCTTCAAATTCCCGCCGCGAAAGGACTCTGAAGTTTCCTACTCTAGCAGCTCAGGTGTCTGGAGTTTTCCGCCAACCGCCGGTACTGCTGTGATGCCAGTTTCTGGCGCTCCACAGAGTGAAGATGAAGTTTGGAACGAGTATGATGACCTGATTGACGAGGTTCTTTCCCCCGTCGACTTCAACGTCGGGGGATCGAAAGAAAAGGCTCCACGCAAACGACCTTCTCTTGAGCCGCTGCCGCTCAAAATAAAAGCTTCCAGGGTATCTTCACAATCGACAGGCTCTGCCGTGGACGTTGCGAACCCCTCTGTTCATCTGCGCCGATCTCGCCTTCTCTCTGTCCTCCACGCTCAATCGCCCACGTCTCCAACCTCATTGTCCGAATTCTTACAGGGATATGGGGAGAGAAATATCAGCGTGATTGATCCAGTCACTGGACGTCTCAGCTTTCCATCGACTCGACTGTCTACTGAATCAGCACTGCGAAACCGTCCAAGCTCGACTCGCTCCAGCCTACCTGCATCTTTGACACTGAGCGCTCGGCAGTCCAAGGCCACTCTCGCCTCAAGCTCCGATAAGTCTCGTGAAAGTACTAGCACGAACAAGTACCGGGATACTAGACTGATGGAATTTGCGGAGGCACAAGCAGATGGCTTGGTGTCCATGGCCAATCTTCGCTTTGGGGCCCTCATGACAAGCAAATGGCTTAGCTTTGGGCGAGTTCTGTTCAGTCCAGCGCATTTCGAGATCAAGAACCCCAGCGAAGACCGCGTGCTAGTCGTCGATGGCCTCGGCAAGGACTGGTCATACTATTGTGCACTGACATATCCCGAGGCTACCATCTATAACCTAGGCCCTGAAGCTTCTCCCCTAGCTCAGAGTAATAGTACTGCGCCTGAACCTTGGTCTACTCTCACCAACCACCGTCACATCAGCCATCCTTCGCTGAGCACAGCATTCCCGTTTCCCAAGGGATTCTTCGCATGCGTTGTGCTTCGATTCCCCTCTGCCCTCCCTTCGTCCGTCCACCGCTTCGTCCTTTCCGAATGCAAGCGTGTCCTTCGCCCTGGGGGCCACTTAGAATTAAGCGTTTTGGATCTCGATCTGGTCAACATGGGAAACCGCGCTCGTCGCGCTGTGCGTGGATTGAAAGTCAAAATGCAAGTCGCCGACGAAAACATCTCCCTCCGCAACATCAGTGACGAGTTCATGGGTATCTTGGGTCGAAAAGGCTTCACAGAATTCAACCGATGTTTTGTCGGCGTACCAGTCGCCGGACATCTCCCCGGT
Source organism: Byssothecium circinans (assembly GCA_010015675.1). Lineage (NCBI taxonomy): Eukaryota > Fungi > Ascomycota > Dothideomycetes > Pleosporales > Massarinaceae > Byssothecium > Byssothecium circinans. Next base: position 171,199 of record ML977015.1, on the reverse strand, counting down.
CCCGAGGAAACTGGCACACCCGATAGCAGGAAGCGGAAAGGAAGCTCCGCCAGCTCCGTGAGCAAAACAACCAGCGCCGCCTCCCCGCCCGCCAAACAGCCAAAGCCAGAAGTCTCATTTTCCGAGCTCCTCAACAGGCAAACATCATCCGAGTCCACCGACAACGGCATCGCCGACATGGTCGCTCGCGTCGGTCGCTGGTGGTACTCCCGCTGCTACGAATCACTCGTGCTCCCCGAGGCCGGCGAGCCCGATGCCGCGAACTCGGGCCACCTCCTCGAAACCAGCATATGGCGCGATGAAGCGCTCATCAAAGAGTGCGAGAAGCGAGGCACGAGTTTCAAGCTGCTCATCGGCTATGCGCAGAAGCCTGATGTCGGCGTGCGACGCACCGTGAGTGTTTGAGATGATCTTTCTTTCTTAATTTGAGCTGTGCTCTATATGCGCGTATCGGCCGGGAGCCTGGCTTTTTAAAAGACTGTCTTGTCTTTATAATCTTTTTCTTTTTGGGTTGCTTTCTGGGTCTTTCTTTTGGCGTTGTCTTTGTTGCGTTCAAGCGTTCTTTCTTATACCCTCATTATGTCGTTTATGGTCGTTATGCATAGCGCATGGGCATCGCAACATGACATTGTCAGTAGGACACTACACTACGCTACACTACACTATACAGGACGGCGCAAGCCTCGTACGTAATACTTGTATTATCTGTACGAAGAGGAGGAGGAGACCGGGTTCGGACATGCTGGTAATGGACAACTGTGCGGGATGGGATGGTAAATACCCTGTTGGATGGATGTGGATATGATACGATGGTTACGATAGTTTAAGATGATATGACTGAATAAAGGGCTTGCTTTGAACGTTTTAAGATGTATCAGTGCGTGAGTGAAGATGCTCTTGTCATTTAAACGGTCGAGAGCTGCCGTGAGCAAGATCGGTGAACTCGACCCAGAAACGCATGTACGATGTTGGAATATGGATATATGCCAGCACTACTCAGTCATCTAGAAAGACAGGTTTTGCAAATCTCTCAATAAAGAAAGAAGGGCGACAACTGTAAACATAACATGCACCCGAACCATCCTTGAACCAACTACTATAATAGCGAAACCGCCCGACACAAATCCAACGACCAACCCAGATCCACGTCCCGAGCCCCAAGACCAATCCCTGCTTCCAATACAGACCAAACTGGAACGTACTGACCTCTCCTCGAAAATTGCTAGAAATAGCATTACTTTCCCACATCAGTCTCAGTAGGTCCCAACCCAAGCCCGTCGAGATCAAGAATGAACGAAACGGCAAATGACTCCTTGTATGCCGGCAGCCGTCAATACCACGTGGCAGACAGACCCCGGATTCCAATTCCCCGGGGAAACGATCCATGCAACATGCAGTCACCCGTATGTTCTGCATCAGAGAGCTTTCGGACCGGACCTTGTCTGGTACCGGGCAGGGCAGGGTGGAATGTCGGTCCAGCGTACGATACGAGTCGTCGTCTAGCAGCCGCGGCTGCTTCGCTCAATTCCATTGCGCTGGGTCGTGTCGTATTAGTGATTGCTTTGGTGTAAGTGTTGCTCTGGGTGCTCTTGGTATGGGGTGTCGGGGCCATGGTTTGTATGTAAACCCATGTATTGAGAACAGGGTGCCTGCATGATTATTCTGTTCGGAGTGAGTGTGGGGGATGTGAGGGTTGGTCTATCCCGTGTTGAGGTCTTGTCGTGCGTTTCGTGGTTGCGAATCCACAGGCGCGCTCCCAACATCCACGTTGGTATGCGTTTGGCTCAAAGGCGTATGTCCTGCACTCATTAGATCCTCTATCGCCATACCTCCTTATGAGTACCTCGAGCCGTGTAATTGTGGCTTCGAAGTGGTGTTGGGCTCGCAGCCTCTACCAGATCGGTGGTCTGACACCAAACCCCCGGACGCCGTTCACCTCGTGCTTATCGCGTGGGTTCTGCACATTCGTCAATGGCAGCAGCTCAACCATGGTGTCGGGTCATCGTCGCATGGTGAGTGCCCGCGCGAATCGGTATATTTTCGACGTCGAAATAGAGTTATGTCGAAACTCTCGGAAGCTCGACGCTAGCAATTTGACATTCCATCCCGTTAGCATTCGGCCCTTCTTTTGACAGCTTCGAGATCTCGTCATGGGGCGGGTATCGTGAGTTGTGAGATTCTGCAGCTAGTGAGCGTGGGTTAGGTAGTTAGAGTAAATCACCGGCGACCGAGATTCACCACTAAACGAGATAGAAAACTAACCTCCCTAACCACCTAATTTCCCACTATACATTGCCAGCCACCACAATATATATATAAAAATGTAAATAGGTAGAATTATATAGAATTATTAGGTTTATTATCCTACTACTTTATACTAATTATTTGTAGTAATATTTATTATTATTTTAGGCCTATAATAGCTACCTAGTAGTAACTATAGTTATATTTTTTACTACTAAATAATAACTCTATTTTAAATACTATACTACTACTTAGCCTTTTACTTTTTAACTAAGTAGAGATAACTACTAAAATTACTACTTAACGCGCTATACTTAAGTATAGTTTAGGCTATTATAAAAGCCTTCGCGTAGCTTACTTAGTACTTAGCATAGTATATATAACTACCTACTATTAATAGCTTAGTTAGCTATCTACTAATAATACTACCTTTAGTAACTATGCCTTTATACTTATATAAAAGCACACCTTACTATTATAAATTATAAAGGTATATGCTTAGGGCTTTCCTATAAGAGTTATCTATTTTAAGGAATTTATAGAAGCTATATATAGCTAGTAATTAAGTAAAAATTAGTATACTTAGTATATTTTATAGTAAGGCTTTATATTACTCTTTATAGCTACTCTTAATTAAAACTATATATATAACTATAATCCTACTACTATTAATAATTTTATAAAGCTACTATAGCTTATAAAGTATAGATATAATATTAAGCTACTATATATATAAAATATAGATAAAAAGGGCGTACTTCTTAGGTAAGTATATACTTCTTAAGTTATTATCTTAGGAGTATACTTATATAAAAATAAGAGAAGCGCCTTTATATAGCAGCTAGGTACGTATAAGCTAGTAATAGCTATTAAAGCTATAAATGCTATAAGTAATACTATTAATTTTTTTATAATATTTAAAGCTACCTACTACTAAAATAGCTAGGTTAATATTAAGGGTAGCTACTATAGCTAGTTATATGCTACTTTAGTAAAGGAGTAGACTAATAATAGTTTAGGCCTTACTTAGCTTAAAATATTTAATAAAAAGATACGTCTTACTAATCTCTAAAGGCACTAGCTTCTTATACTTAATAACTATAGCTTTTATATTACTATAAAGTTTTTTTACTATATACTCTTTAATTATATTATTATTCTTATATTTCTACCTTATATAACCTACCTACTATAGCTACTTAATATTAGCTTATTTTTACCTCTCTAAAAATACTATAGTAATTTAGTATATAACTATGTATAGTAACGTAAAGCACTACTAAATAGCCTACACTACTAAATAGCCTAAAATTCCTTAGCAACACTAATACTATCTTTATCGCGATAATGCCTTAATAATACTACTCTGAACGACTCTAACACGAAGGTAGACTACAGCTTGCTCTTGCCGTATATAATAGAGGCTAATTTAATAGCTATTAACGCGCTGCTAAGGCCTTTAACGTCAAGCATCGCGTTCTCTCTTAACGTGCTAAAGGAATACCTTTTTAACTAGAAATAGTACTAAACTATTTAAAACTATCCCTAACTAAATAGGAGACGCTTATCCTATATATTCTTAACCTTAATTCGTAAGGATTCGCGCCTACCTTAGGTAAAGTGTTAGATATAGCGAATAAACTACTGCGTAAGCGGGGTAGTAATAAAGTAGGTATTAACTAGGTAGAATAGTTTATAAACTATTTAAAGGACTATTAGAGGGTATAATAGGAAGATCCTAAAGTAGTTAGCATATAGTTTAAGCTTATATAAGATACTAAAGTAAAGTATAGTATACATAATAATAATATATATAACTTTAATAAGACTAGCTTTTAGATAGGTATTATTAGCTCTATAAAAGTGGTTACTAGCTTAGAGAAGTAAGAAAGGCCTACAATAGTTTAGCTAGGCGATAAAGAGTAAGTAATAGATATCTAGAGTATATATTTAAATAGTATATTTACCCTACTATTTATTATATATAAAGGATACGTCTATATCTCTTTGTAGTACTAGGAAGCTAATATACTACGTAATTAGAAGCTTTTAGTCTTAGCGAATAGATAGACGACTAATAAGCTTAGTCTTATATAGTTAAAGCACTTTAACGCGTATACAAAGGTAAGAACTATTAGCGTCTATTAGTTGCTAATTTTAGATAGCTATAAAAGCTACCTAAATTAAGATTTTAAAGATTATTATTATAATAATAAGATCTTTATGCTCTATATACTACTATACTTATCACATATCCTCTAGCTACTTAATATAGTGTTATTCTCGCTGCTTAAGTATAAGTACTCTAAGATTATTTAGGGCTTAGCGTAATAGCGTATTTTTTATATTAATAAGGAAGCGTTCCTACTAGCCTTTAAAAATACGTTTTTAAGCGTATTTATAGTTTAGAACTATTAAAAGGCCTTTAAGGTAATAGGGCTAGTCCCTTTAAACGCGTAGGTAGTACTTAATTACTTTAATATATATATATATACCTTACTAGGACCCCTACTACTAGAGACGCTATAGCAATTAAGAATACTAAGTAATATACGCGAATTTAGCTTATAGTTAAAGCTAGTACGTAATTCTATTACTTAGTTACTATAGATAGCTTAGGGTAGGCTTTTATAGCTTATTAAAGGCGCTAAGTTAATACTGTATAGTAGCGCGCTAATAAAGGCACGTATTAAAGAGCTTAAAGAGCAACTTACAGTAGTAACTAAGCAAAAAATACGTAAGTATAAGTATCTTTAAAAAAGTAGTACTATAGAGTTTAGTTTTATAGTAGACTAGGTTAGTTCTAAACTATTAAAAATAGTTTAAAACTATAAAAAGGTAAGGGTAGAGAGTAAGCGTAAGGTATAATAACTAGGTATTTGCCACTATAGTAACTGCAGTAATGAGCCAGCGTAGCTCACACAACTCCAATTCGGCTCACGGTATGGGATATTCGTAGAGGGAACGCGTGTTTGGTAGCCAAAGCAATTGTATTCTTTTCTGTCCTAAACAAAGAGTGTGGTGTCCATTGCCTCGTCCCTGGCAGGTGTTGAAACCAGCCACTATATACCAACCTGACCCCGTGACCATAGGTTGAGCTATTGGTCACTCTGTGCCACGGCACAGTAAGGCTAGGCATAATATAAGAATATATTAAGCAGATAAAGAGGGTTCTTCTAAGTTGGAGGCTAGTACTTAGTATATATTTTTAGATAGTAATACAGATGATAATAGCGATAAAGTTAAGTAAGTTAGTATTGCTAAGGAATTTTAGGCTATTTAGTAGTGTAGGCTGTTCGGTAGTACTTTACGTTATAGTAAGTAGATAGGTATTAATAAAGTACTCTTCTTTATATTCTATAAGAAGGCCTATATAGCTACTTTTACTACTAAAAATATTAAATTAGCCTAGAAAGTATTAGGCCTTTATCTAGTCTCTTTTTAGCTAGCTAAGCTATAGCTTTTAATTAAAAATAAGGTAGCTAAGGAGCTTAAAATAGAGTAGTTATAATAGTATACTAAGGTATATAAGGCTTAAATTAAGCGTAGTATTAACTACTCTAAGCAAGCTAGCTAGCTATAGATACTAAAGAAACTAGTAGAAGCTAACTATATATATAATAAAATACTACTTTATAAGCTTACTATAACGCCTTTTAAAGTATAGCTTAATTTACTAGCTAAGGCCTTTATAGCTAGTAATGCTACTTTTTTAATTGCCTATAAAGAGCTTACTAAGTATAAGGCCTATAAAGTTAATAAATTAACTAGCTAATAACTATAGGCACGTAGGTGTATACTTAATTTAGCTAAGGTAATATATTTAAAAGCTTTAGAAAGAATAAAAGTAGTAAAAGCTAAAAAGTATAAAGTAGCTAACTAATATAAGAATAGTAAAATAATACCTAAAGAGGACTTAGCTAATACTAATTACTTTATAATTAACTTAAGTAAGGTATTATAACTATATACTATATATTACTATATACTTAAAGTTAATTAGTAGGGCGTAATTAATAGTTTAGTTTTATTTAAGTAGGATAGGATAAAAGTAAACTAGAGAAGTAGCTATACGCCTCTTTAGAAGCTTATAAACTATAGTTCTACTCTATAAGTAATAATATATTCCCCTATTAAGCGTGCTACCCTATTAAGCGCGCTAGTTTTCCTTAGCAATACTAACTTACTTAACTTTATCGTTATTATTATCCCTATTACTATCTGAAAAAATATACTAAGTACTAGCCTCTAACTTAGAAGAACCCTCTTTATCTACTTAATATATTCTTGTATTATACCTAGCCTTCCTATAGTTGCCGTAGTAGCAAATACCTAGTTATTATACTTTAGGCTTACCTTCTACCCTTACCTTTTTATAGTACTAAACTATTTTTAATAGTTTAGAACTATTCTAGTCTACTATAGAACTATACTCTATAGTACTACCCTTCTAAAGATACTTATATTTACGTATTTTACGCTTAGTTACTACTGCAAGTTAATCCTTAAGCTCTTTAATACGCGCCTTTATTAGCGCGCTACTATATAGTACTAACTTAGTGCCTTTAATAAGCTATAAAAGCCTACTCTAAGCTATCTATAGTAATTAAGTAATAGAATTACGTACTAGCTTTAACTATAAGCT
>ML977015.1:21449-163770 GCA_010015675.1 Byssothecium circinans | reverse complement strand
TACTTTTATAGAACTAATAATACCTATCTAAAAGCTAGTCTTATTAAAGTTATAGATATTATTATTATATATACTATACTTAATTTTAGTGTCCTTTATAAGCTTAAACTATATAACGTAAAGCACCATCGAACCGCGCACACTATCAAACCACGCAGAATTCCTTAGCAACACTATCACCATCTTTAACGCAAAAATGCTACAACAACGTCGTACTGAAGCACTTCAACACAAAGGTAGACTTCAGCTTACCCTTACTACATACAATAGAGGCCAATTTCCAAGCCTCTGACGCGCTGCTGAAGCCTTTAACGTTAAGGACCAAGTCCTTAACGAACGCGCTAAAGGAATACCTTTTTGAGCAGAAATAGTTCTAAAACGTTCAAAACTGTCCCTAACTAAGAACTAGACGATTGTTAAATACATCCTTAACTTTGATTCGCGAGGATTCGCGCCTACGCTGGGCGAAGTATTAGATATGGCGAATAAACTACTAGCTAAGTAGGGTAAAGAGAGGGTAGGCAAGAACTAGGTAGAACGGTTCGTGAACTATTTAGAACAGTTATGAACTGTCTAGAACCATGCGAAGGACCGTCAGAGGGCTCTACAGGAAGATTCTAAGGTAGTTAGCGCGTAGTTTAAGCTTGTAGAGGACACCAAAATTAAGTACGGCATACACGATAATAATATGCACAACTTTAATGAGACTAGCTTTTAGATGGGTGTTATTAGCTCTATGAAAGTGGTCACTGGCTTAGAGAGGCGAGCAAGGCCTACTGTTATTTAGCTAGGCGATAAAGAGTGGGTAATAGATATCTAGAGTATATGTTTAAATAGTACATTCACCCCGCTATTCATTACATATAAAGGATGCGTCTATATCTTTTTATAGTACCAGGAAGCTAATATACCACGCAATTAGAAGCTCTTAGTTTCAGAGAATAGATGGACGACTAATAAGCTTAGCCTTGCGTAGTTAAAGCACTTTAACGCGCATATAAAGGTAAGAACTGTCAGCGTCTATTAGTTGCTGATTTTAGATGGCCACGAAAGCTACCTAAATTAGGAGTTTAAGGATTATTACAAGGATAACAAGATTATTACGCTTTGTATGCCTGCGCACTTATCACACATCCTTTAGCCGCTTGATGTGGTGTTATTCTCGCTGCTTAAGCGCAAGTACTCTAAGATTATTTAGAACTTAGCGCGCTAATGCGTCTTTCACGTTAATAAGGAAGCGTTCCTACCAGCCTTTAAAGACGCGTTTTTAAGCGTGTTTACGGTTTAGAACTGTTAAAAGGCCTTTAAGGCAACAGGGCTAGTCCCTCTAAACGCGCAGGTAGTACTTAATTGCCTTAATGTACGTATACGCACCCTACTAGGACCCCTACTACTAGAGATGCCGTAGTAATTAAGAACTCCAAGTAATACACGCGAATTTGGCTCGCAGTTAAGGCTTATACAAGATTCTATTACTTGGTTACCATAAACAGCGCGCGGTGGGCTTTCACAGCTCGTCAAAGGCACTAAGTTGGTGCTGCACAATACTGCGCTCATGAAGTCGCGCATTAAAGAGCTTAAACAGTAACTTCAGGTGATAACTAAGTAAAAAACACGCAAGTGCAAGTATATTTAGAAGGGTGGCACTATGGAGTATGGTCCTACAGCAGACTAGAACAGTTCTGAACCATCAGGAACCGTTCAGAACCGTAAGAGGGCGAGGGTGGAGGGTGAACGTGAAGTGCGACAACCAGGTATTCGCCACTGCGGCAACTGCGGTAAGGCTAGGCATAACGCGAGAACGTGTTAGGCAGATAAAGAGGGTTCTTCTAAGTCGGAGGCTAGTACTCAGTATATATTTTCAGATAGCGATGCGGACGATAATGACGATGAAGTTGAGTGAGTTGGTGTTGCCAAGGAATTCTGCGCGGTTTAATGGTGTGCGCGGTTTGATGGTGCTTTACGTTACTAATTACCTTAGGATCTTTTTATAGTATCATCTAATAGTCCTTTAAATAGTTTTAGGCTATCTTTAATAGTTCTAAATAGTTTAACGTATTCCACCACCGAAGCGGCCACACCACCGAAGCGGCCACACCACCGAAGCGGCCACACCACCGAAGCGGCCACTTTTTCTTGGCAAGGAAAATCAAAGAGTATTATCTTAATAACAAAGCTAAACCTTAACATTTTCTTTCAAAATTTTAAACCTAGATAGGTATATATATAATCTAATTGCTATTAAATTTTTATAGCCTTATCTTACGTAATAAAATAGTTATTAACTAAAAAGGTACTAGTAGCTAAAACCTACCTTATACTATAGATTAATACCTAAACGTTAGTAATATACTATATAACTTCTAGGACTTACTTATTAGTATATTAGTTAGTAGCTATTAAGTTATTATAGCGTGCAGCCTAGATTTAACGCTATTATAGTAGGTAGAAGGTAGGGGGTAAGAAAAAATAGAAAACCTTTTAAATAAAGTTATATATATTAGATATCTCTACTTTCTTTTTAGGAGGGGGATAATATATACTAAATAAAGCTATATATAAGTTTAAAGTAAGTAAATACCTATAAAACTAAAGATCTAGCTTAGGAAGTATAGGTTTTTAGAAAATTTTGACACTGCCTTATTATAAAGCTTATATAAGCTATTCTCTAGTAGCTAACTATTTATATTACTACTATATATATATATAAAGTATATCTATAGATAAAAAGTAAGAATATCTAGCTAGATAAAATATTTAATTATAGTTTTCTAATTTTAGGAATCTCTACCCTCCCTACGCTAATTCTCTAATAGGTCTAGGCTGCACGCTATAATTTTAGTGCTAATAGGTGTATTGTATATATATAAAGTAGCTCTAAAGTTATTATAGCTTATTTAGCTAGTTTAGTAGGTATTTATACGCTATATACTAAAAGTAGCCTAGTATTCTCTATACTTATATAGCTTACTAAGCTATTAGAAATCCTAGAATTTTTTTTTATAATCCTTTTTGTCTATATTATATATATCTATATTTAAAATTTCAGCTTAATAGCTCTAATATTTAAATTGTTATTAAAGGTTGAATCTTTGATTTTCCGCCAAGCAAAAAGTGGCCGCTTCGGTGGTGTGGCCGCTTCGGCGGTGGAATACGTTATAAACTATTCTACCTAGTAATTACTAACCTTCTCTCTACCCTACTTACGCAGCAGTTTATTCGCTATATCTGACACTTCGCCTAACGTAGGCGCGAATCCTTGCGAATTAAGGTTAAGGATGTATTAAACGATCGTCTCCTCTTTAGTTAGGGATAGTTTTAAATAGTTTAGAACTATTAGTGGTTAAAAAGTAATTCCGTTAACACATTAAGAGAGGGTCTGATAGCGAACGTTAAAAGCCTTAGCAGCGCGTTAGAGGCTTTGAAATTGGCCTGAATAGTAAGCTTAAAGGGCAAGCTTGATTCTCCCTTCTTGTTAAATAAGTATCGCGTTATTTGGTTAAGGCATTTCGTAATGAGTGTGGTGTTGGTGTTGCCAAGGAAAACAGGCGCGCTCGATGGGGTGGCGCGCTCGATGGGGGAATACGTTATAGATTAAATTCTCTACTTAATTCTATATACTAGCAATAAATCTTCGCGTACGAGCAACTAATAACGCGTGTGGTAGGTGGCCGATTTTTCCCCTGCCCCACCATCTCGTTCGGTGGTGAATCTTGGTCGACGGTGATTTACTCTAGCCGTTGGGCCCGAGGAAGGGGAATTTCAACCCCCCTTCTTTTTTCCTTCTCTGCGCATAGTCTCTAGTACTGTTGTAGAGAAGGCAGAGTGTCAAGGAGAAGCTCTCACGTCGAGGAAATTATTCTATGATCTCGCTTCCCCTTCAATTGCACGATCATTCACCTCATGCACGCTTTTCGCCCCCTGCCCCTTCGGATCGGGACTCCAGGGCGTTCCAAAAAAGCGCCCCAAACATCTTGGCTGCTTGGAGATTATCCCATGTCGCCGTCTCATGGGAAAGTCTTGGCCTTCGTCGATCCTTATCGATTTTGGGACACCGGGATTCTAGACCGTCATTCACAATATTCATCAGGTGTATCGGTGTAGCCGGCGCTTATGTATGGCGAGAAGCGCGCTTGGAGAAAGGTTATTTAGAGGCGCCGCGGAGTGCTCGGCGTCTGTCCAATACGCCCACGAGGCAGTTCCTTTAGAGACTACCCTTACATTGTAGGAAAGTTGGAGAGGCAAGTATGCCGTGACCAGGTGCTCAAAATCGGTGAGAATCCTTGCTCAGTGCCGCGTGACCTGCGAAGAGTGCTACGACATTTCACTCTGGCATGGTCTGTTTGCCAGGACCCAAGCGTCTGATAATCCAACGTACTCTGTACCCACACACACAATGCCTTCACCATCCCACGTAGACTATGGCCTCGTCGTTGGCACGATAAGAAGACAACAAAAGAACCCCCAATCGTGGGGGATTCGATATGGTATCGGCAAGCAATATCATACATCTCCGTGGAGCCCTACCAATACTAAGCAACCCTCATCACTTGGACATGACAGCTAGCCATACCGTGCCCACATACCGTATTGACCGTACACTGTGCCGAAGCTCAGCCCATATCCAATTCATCACGGACTGAGAGGATGAGGCTCCCGAAGAAACCCGAACACGACAGCAGCAACAAGAGGCAACTCATGATGCGCTTAATAGCAACAACACTGACCGACGAACCAGATAATTGAAATAAATGGGGATTCAGATATTCAAAACATGGCTTTGACCGGTTTAGAAATGCTTCTGGGCCTAGAACGTGCGACACGCCATACACGCGGTGGATATACGCCGCTCTCGTACAGAGGTATGGACTGCATCATCGCTCCGTGTAACCAGAGTCTCGGACTCGATTTGGCGCTAGTGGGTGGAGGCGACGCCCGTTCAACGGGACCCAACTGTTAGGTAATGATCGCAGATTTCCTACTTTCCGCGATGATTACGATGGATCGGAAATCATAGGGGTAGGGGGTGTTCGAATAAGGAAGAGGAGGCGGGTCGGGGGACTCGGGACGGCGCATAATCCCCGACTTTCAGGCGTACGCTATCTTGCTTAAAATGCAAAGGAAACGGCGGTTAGGGGGATGCGGTTGCAGCGAGCGAGCACTTGCATGGAAAAAGCAACTAACAGCTCTAGAAGAGTCTGTCTTGTTCCTGTCGTACGCTTTATCGTTTCATTGCAGCGTTTGATATAACAATATACCGAAAAACACCGGGCAACTAGCCTACACATCTCTTGAGCACCCTTTTACAATGCCGATAACGACCAAAGTCCATCTAATGAGAAAGAAATTTGAAAGAAAGTTGAAGGACTCGAAGACCCGAGGACCTGGGCCGACAGGCGGTCGCGTGGCGATCCTACATGCATGCATGCGTCAACCCAGATGCCCATGTGACACGTGCAATCTTCGGCTAGAGAGTATTAGATCTCAGCCTACCTTCCTTTCTCCGAGATCTCGGTAATCGTTCAATACTGAGATTGTCGTAAGCGAGATGAACCTCATGGAGTCTTTGTTACTTACCCTCGATGATCCATATTTGATCGTACCATCTGCGATCGGTGGGGGCCCGGGGGGAACTTGCCCGACGATGGTCGAATCCATGTCCAAGCGCACCGTGAGCGTCTTGCCATCGTGAACCATCCCATTAAGGCGATCGACCCCATACTGAGCCTCTGCTTTCGAACTGAACTTGGCCGTCGCTACCCCCTTGGATGCGCCTTTGGAGTCTTTTCGCACTTTCGCTTCGATAGGCCGTAACCCCACACTGTGGATCAGCGACGCAAGCCCACTGTCGCGGACGCTGTAGCTGAGTCCCTGGATGAAAATGCCTCGAGCCTCGGTGAGCACGGCCCCGTGCTCAACGTTGACTGGGAGGCCAGCCGTGCTTTGCAAGTAAGGCACCTGTGGGGCCGCGACGTGGGCTTGGGTTGCGGGATAAGCATACATAGAACCTGGGTTGTAGAGTGGAGGTTGGTAATAATTCGCATATTGATATGTGGGTTGGGCCGGAGTAGCGTACTGCTGGGATCCTGTCAAAGCGCATCGATTGCCGAAAGTCTGGTTGACACTGTCGACATCCACGCCAGATCTCCTAGGCGAATGGCCTCTGGCGCCGACATCTGGGTAGTGTAGTATGCAATTACACTTCATCAGTTCGAAACGATTGTTTCGTAAGCTCGTGGAGAACACATGGATCAAAACTCCCCGGGATCTAGCGTAAGAGTCTAGGGTTTCGATTAGCACGATCTACTAGGGCATTGGGAGCTACTGCTTACTGTAGACCGCCTCCGCATCTTCCCGATCTTTCAACTTGCACCACCCTTGCGCTTCCCCTCTTCGCCCTTGGGTTGGCCAGACGTTGGTCCAACCAGGTTGCTCCTTCACCACTTTTCGGATGTGGTCTTTGAAGTCTCTCCAGTCGGCCAGGTATGGGGCATATTGCGTCTGTCCTGACACACAGAGAAGATAATCTCCCTGTACGGACATGTTGAAAGTTGTAGTAGAAGCACTTCCGCAATGCGCTTCAAGGAGTTGGCAAAATATTGCGGCGAGGAGAATGATGATATATATTTGCTGATGAAGACGATAAATCTTCGAAAACGATGAACAAGTTCTGCGTGTTTGAGACTAAGGTCGTGTCGTAAAGCCTTTATATCTGTTCACAGATGGTTCCGAGCTCCTGCACCTGACTCGCCCCATCGTGGTGGCATGGATCCCCACGAGCGATTCTAGCTAGTCCAGGGAATGGATGATCCTCCCGGGGCCGCGACGGGAGCTAAAAGAAAGCTTTAGGATGAATGGATTCCCTTGGCAAGGGCTAAAGATCGACGTAGGATGGCTGTGTGTAGGCTGTTAGCCCTAATGCGGATGTTTTTTGTATAAAAGTAAAGTGTTCAGTAAGCCAGGTTCTAAAACGTGCATGACAGATGATGCATTGATTGACTTGCCTGATCACATACTCGTCGAGTGGTGGTGTTAAGAACTGTGGCTGGTTCTTGGGGAGGCGTGGCGTAATTGGCTAGCGGCATGGCTTGAAGGGTGAAAATGAGCCGTGTCTGCAAATGAACCGGAGGACATCCCGGATCAGAAAGAGCTGTTTCAGAAGACAATATGGTAAGACTTGGCTCCTTCAGCGATAGTGGAGTGTGTCTTTGGGTGTACTTGCTGTATGAGACGGGGCCGTGCATCTCCTTGCACATGGCAATGGACAAATCTGACAGGTAAATTCAGCTAAATCCCTGAATTTAACCAAGCCTCCAGAGCACGAGACGAATGGCCATCTTCATTGTTTTGAGGCGCACAAAAAAGATTGCCGAGGAATCCCTTGCCGCTAGCGTGGTGTATGCGAACGCTGTGAGGCAATAGAGAGCTGGGTACCAATAACTGCTTAAGGAATACCCCAGGAAATGAGCTCCTTATCAAATCCTCCAGTCAGAAGGCATTCCTCGCCATAAGATGCATGCGTGTTATTATCCGAAGGTTTTTGCACTCGACCAGCCCAAAGACAACGGATTTTCGATCCAGGTTCATGACCTTCAAGAGCCACAATTTGCTTTCCAGTCGTCGATTCAAAGCCTCGAATAACTCCGTCATCCGAACTAACCCATATTCCGGAGCCGTCCGGGCGCCAGACTAATCGTGGAGTTGAATAAGCTGACTGGGGTGCCATAGTACTGACATTTATGCTCATGGCTGCCTCCTCGCGATCCTGAACCAATAAATTGGCACGAGCTTGCGAAGCTTGTGTAATCGGCGTGACTGAGTCACGGTCTGGATCAGGGTCCCTGTCAGTGCTCTCCAGTGGAATGAGCAATCTCACTACAATGAGCTTCATGTGCGGCGTAGAAGAGGTTGCTACAGCGACGAGTGAAGCGTCATGTGGAGAGAGCTGGACATCTGACGGTGTGAAGGAAATCCATGCATTCGAATGAGGTGCTAGGTTCTGGCGTCCGAGAAGTTTGATTTGATTCTCCCCGGGCAATGGCACAGAGTAGTAATAGAGAAATGTAGAGTCCTTTCGACTGAGAAGTATGATCGGTTTCATGGTTTCCGGGGACTGTATGAACGATAAGGTTTCTGGGATGCTCGACAAGTTGATTGTTGCTATGGGCTGTCCGAGAAGTGGGTGCTCCTCATCGATATCGAATCGATAGAGTAAGACTTTCGAGTCCCAACCAGCGCTTGCTAGAAGTATAGACGAGTTTTCCGACCATGCGGCTAATTTGACAATGTACTTCGTCTGGTCTTTCCGCTCGTCCAGGACTTGGTCGGTCTCGGTGTTGTAAAGCAACAACCTGCCAGACATGGAGGCTGTAAGTAAAAACTTGGACTTAAACACCACAAAATCCAGAATGGGCGAGTCCACAAAGCTAGTGTATGACTGAATCAGAGGCAGAGACGGCACAGTAGGGTCAAACAAATGTAATCGCCGGTCAGCCGTAGTCGCGGCGTAGTATTCATACGGCTCAGACTTGGACGGCAGTTTGCATTTGACCAAAGCCACGTTGAGGATGTTTGACTTCGTAGGGATTGAAGCAAGGACTGAAGGCTTGGTGGGAGCTGGGCTTATCATGAGCCTTATGCGACAGTCTCGAGCTTTCAAAGACTTACCAAGCACAAGCCAACCACGATGTTCGTCCTGAACCCCGAGCTTTTCAAAGTTAAGACTTAGATCAAAAGTCTTCTTTTCTTGGAGGATTTGTTCGATGGAGATTTTGCTTCCAGAGGCACTTCCTGTATCAGAGGGAAGCCCCGCCTCCCGGATGAAGGCGTTTAGTGTCTGTACGGCTGTCAGCACCTTGAAAGGATATCGAGTTCCAAAGAGATTTTTCTCTCCACATCTTCATCAAGCCGCTCAGTTCGTGTACGCCGACAATGCGAAGCCGTAAGCCCAGACTGCCCTCGATGACGCAACGTACCTCGGTATAGTCATTGGCCCTCAAGAAGCGAGCAACCAGCTCTGCTGCTGAAGGAAACATGATGATCAGAAGAAGATTATTTGATTCCCTTGATGAGTATGCGTTTCACTCAGTCGGGCTTGGTGCGACGTGATTATGGGAAGTGGCTCTTGAAAGCTCATGAGGTATCACGATGCATGGAGGTCCGCGTTATCGATAACATTTAAACAATTTTTCAGGGACGCTAGCACCAATCCATCCCGAACACTCATCAACCCACTCACATGTATCCCATCCCGTCCCTCCAGCTTTCGCAGCAAGTTTGCATTCAACTGTGAAACATAGCACCGCATATTGAATGACAGTGGCTGCTTATGACAACCTACTACCAACATGAACGCTGGGCATCCCTCCCCAGCATCCCCCTACCCATCGAGGCTCAGCGAATTGTTCGACTTGCAAAAGAAGACGCCTAATCAACCCTACAGCATATTACACCGTCTCAATCTTGCACGAGCTTATAAAAACCTTGGGTATCCGGATTTGGCCGCGAGCGACGCTTACAAGGCTCTTCTCCTGGTAGATGAGGTCGCCGAAGGGGCAGAATTTCACGAGGAGGCCTTGGAGGCAGCACTGAATGATTTGAATATCGACTCCGAAAGCTCCAAAGCGAAAGGAAACCATGAAGAAAAGGCTATTAACATCGCCCAGACCGATCAGTTGATGTCTGCGTACGTTGCTGTTTCCGACTTGAGCACATTGGCTAACGAAAAAAGGTATGATATACTGATTCCATGCTTGATAGACTGCGGTTGCTTGCGAAGCGCTTTCAGCTACAACATGCGGGCTTTAAAGGCATTTCCGAACACCATCACCTTTCCAGCATATCAAACAACGCTCATCGAGAGGCTACAACAATACTTCGAGGCGAAAGGCGAGAACTTCAACGATGCTGATATCCAAAAATACCCTGACAAAGGTCGTGTTCGTAGAGAATTATATCCATGGAACGACTACGAGCCGGACAGATTCGCAGCAGAAGTGCTGCAATTCTTGAACGATGAGTTGGACCAAATTGCACCAAAACTCGAAGTCAAAGTAGCCGAGCTACCTTTGCTGAGGTACGTTTAAGCTAATTAGCGATCGCCAGTGTCTCTGCTTATGCGAACCATATAGTGAATCCTCAACTCCAAACGCCGGGACAAAATATGTGAAGCAACTTGGTGTATTCGCGAAAGTTGACATACCCCCCGGTGAAGAGATTTTGAAAGAGAAGTCACTTCTCACCGCAGTCTCACGGCTCCACGATTCATACTGCGATGCATGCAGTGTGTACGTATGGGCACCACACAACCTTGAGTTGCAACTGATATCAGCATTTCAGGCCTTTATCAAACCAACAAGATGCCGAAGCTGAAATCCTCTCATGCGAAGAATGCAATGAAGTCTTCTTCTGCAGTCAAGAGTGCCACGACCTCGCTCAAGATACCTACCACCCCTCGCTCTGCGGCGTTGATATCGACCGAAAGGTTTCCGCAAGCGAGGCCGCTGACTCACTGCACACCCTTCTCGTCATACGAGCCATTGCCCTTGCGGAGACTCAAGACGTACATCCTCTCGAACTGAAAGAAGTGCGGTACATATGGGGCGACTACCATGGCCGCAATCTCGAACAAGCATGGCAACCGGATGTAGATGCTTTTGGTTCTCTTCCACGGACGCTCCCCTTCTCGTTCGAAGCAAATGTGCTGAGACCGCTACACATACTTGAGAAAATGGACGTCAACATCTTCGAGCAGAGTCACCGCTACGATACTTGGGTTTTCAACACACTTTACGCAAAACTTCGAGGTCCGTCGACATCTACGCGTTCTCTCATAACTCTACTCTGACAAGTATCAGGTACTGCATCCGCGCGACAAGGTCTCGACGGGCGCCCAGAAATTGGCGCCGTCCATCCAATGTGGTGTCTCACAAACCACTCCTGCGACCCCAACGTGTCGTGGGAATGGTGCGGCAGCATGCGATTTTGGACGCGGACACACCCCATCGAGTGGAAAGGCCGTGATGCTAGCAAGTCTCCTGGACTGAAGAAAGGCGAAGAAGTCTTTAGCCACTACTGCGATGTCAGGCTCCCGGTCAAGGAGCGAAGAGAATGGGCGGTTGGCGCGCTGGGAGGTCTTTGCATGTGTGAGCGGTGCGTTTGGGAAGCTTCTACCGAGGAAA
The DNA here is from genome assembly GCA_010015675.1 of Byssothecium circinans. Classification (NCBI taxonomy): domain Eukaryota; kingdom Fungi; phylum Ascomycota; class Dothideomycetes; order Pleosporales; family Massarinaceae; genus Byssothecium; species Byssothecium circinans. The sequence continues at coordinate 152,590 of ML977015.1, read as the reverse complement.
AGAAGGAGAAGGACAAGCACAAATTTGCCAATGCACAGTGAGCACGACGGGTTTAACCATGGAGCATACCGCTTATACAAGCGCACCCCTCCAGTGTCTATTTCGAGGATCTGAACCGATGACCTCCATGCTCGGCTATCTCTCATCCATCCAGATCATGAGATCGGTAATATCTAATATCGTATGAGTCTAGAACACGATAAGCGCGCGGCTGTATAACAAAGAAAAAGCAAAAATGGCCTTGAAGTTTGTCCTACATTCAGGCAGGAAGACTTGCAGCGTGGGCGGTGAATACATGTCACACACAGAGCCGGAAGCATGCTTCCTATTTGTTCTTTCCGTCTTGCGTTCCATGTTCGAGTCATCCTGTCGTCCGTCTAGTAACCTTCACGTTACTCTTTCCTTTTCTCCTCACTCCTAGAAATACGAGTAGCACCTGTGCCTACCATTGCGTAATCCACTTCTTAACAGCCAACGCCCACCCGTCATCACTAACCTTCTACCCCACGCCTAGTGCTTATGTCAGTACCGCTTTCCGCCTCCAACTTATGCAGCGTGCTTGTGCTACACGCGCCCGCCTGGTTCCTAAACCTCTCTACTCATCTTTTCCCAGCCCGGGCTCAGCTACGCTATACGGTAGATTGTCCCGTCCCGTCTCCATAGAGTCCACATGCCACGCGAGCTCTACAACTATATCCGACAGCCCTGAACGAACGGTCCAACGAGTCATTTTCTCTAATACATCCCCATCTTCTCCAATGTACGCATCACCACGTCCCACCCATGCACACGAAACAAAACGCCACGAGAAAAAATACAACCCCCCCAAACAAACCCGCAGTCTGATCGGTGTGCGTCCTGCACGAGACGCTGCGTCAGGTCAGGTTACGGCACATTCCACGCCACACACGAGAAGATCGAATTTTCCCGACCCTCCCTCAAGATCCTGTTTTGAGCCCCACCTCAAACATTCCCCACCCCCCATCCATGAGCGAGCAGCAGCCAAGCCCCCCATATCAAGCCAAACCCTCGGAATCTCCGATCCCAGACGCCCAGGTTGCTGTCTTGTTCGTCTGATGCGACCCCCGATATGCATTGCGTGCATGGGGTTGTGAAGATCGATGCTCCTCGCTCCTCCCTTGCGCGCATGCGATGTCGGGGACCGTCGTTTCGAGGTACGGGCTTGGGCAGGTGGTGAGAAGCTTGGAAGTGCTTTGCTTCTGCGGGGGATGTGAGGATGATGGACCGGGTGTGGGATACATCTCTCATGCTCTTGCTGTCTGTATGTGAAAGTCGGTGAATGGGCTTTTTCGGCGATTACCGTGTAGGGGGAGGGGGAATGGGGATGGAGGATGCGAAGGATTGAGGAGACTGGTTGTGTCGTGTTGGAAATGTATGGTATTGGTTGCTGTAGATGGTGGATGTGCGGTTGTAATTGTCCGTATCGTATACTGGTGGCTTGCAGTCAATATGTATGGGAATAGCTATAGTGTTTACAAATGCAACACTTGATCTAGCATACACCACAACCACAACCGCCACCCCATCTCCACTTTACCGTATCTCTAGACTCTTCTTAAACTAACAACAAACACATGTCGACCACATCACATACAATATCACACAGATAGACATCAACTCAAGACCGTATATTCATCTTCTTTCCTCTCTCCCCGCGCGTAATTACACTATAAAGTCTCCAGCCTCTCCACTTTACATACACCATCCCGCCATGCCCCCCTTCATCTCTATAAAAAATACTACATCGTACATCGCAACAAGCCACAATCATGCTTCGCCGCCATTACGTCAATGAAGTCGTGAAAAATCTATTAACCCATGATGCCATACCATACCATACCATGCCGTGAACCCGTAATCCGTGAAATCCGTGACCCATAACCGACAAACCCCCATAGCACCTGATGCACCTTTTTAAATACGTATGCGCGCTGAATATTGCGCCTCGGGGAGTCTCTTGATAGAACTCCATCTCTCTCTTTTACTCCCTGCATATGATCCGTCATTCACGCAGCCGACCCGGCCCAACTCTTCCGATTCTGCTCCTCCCAAATAACCATCTCCCTCGCACTCCTCGCCCCACCCCTCGTCTTGCGATCGATACCCAGATGCTCCAACCCATCACGACCAACATGGATCCCGAACCCATATTTGATCTTCCCCGGGTCCGTTGTCGAGCCGCCCTTCTCTACGTCGCCTTTCTTCTCCGCCAAATCAGTACGCAGATTGTCTCGCGAAGGCCGAAGTAGCGAGGTTAGAGATTGCGCCCATGTACGTTCGAGGTACGCAGATCCCATCAGTCTCGCGACGAGCTCAGGTTTCGTTTGCGGACGGTTGAAGGCTCGGTCGGTGAGGATGGGGGATTGGTAGACCCAGCTGATGATTTCGGCGAAGCTGTTGCTTTCGTGTGGAAGAGCTGCGCGACCGCGTCCTGGCCACAAGGCGATGAGGCTGGTAGCGTACAGCGCTAAGAAGAAGCACAGAGCATAGTAACCGGGGAGGTTAGCAGCGACGCGTACGACTTGTGCTTCGGGGTACCACTGCGTCCAAAAACATCCACCAGCGAGGATAGGCAGAGTGATGGAGCAAAAGGAGATGAGCGAGAGGACCGCATTCTGGTAGTGCTGGTTCTCTAGTGCCGAGAAGGTAACTGAAAGAGGGAATCGGCATGAATAGTCAACGAGGAGCGAGGCTTCGGCTGTTGCGCCGCCCTTGGACGAGAGGGAAATGTAGGGTCGGAGAGCGCGGAAGCTATAGTCAAATGTCAAGATAACGAGGAAGAGGAAGTGACCGATCAAAGCTGGAACGAAGCTGTACAGGAAGTTCGAGGCCGAAAAGCCTCCGGCGTCAGTCCGTGCAAAGACCTGAGGTAGGAAGCCCAAACGGATGGCGCTGTTGAGAAAGCTCACAACCATAAATGCGACGAAGAGAACGAGGCCGGTGACGATCCAGGCAATGATTGATGAATCGCGTAGATACCAGGGCAGATATCGATGGCGAACCGCCTTGTCACGGATGTCCATCCGAATCGAAAAGTCGCTGGGACGGTGGCTTTTGCGAACTGTAGTGGGAACTGAAGTCTCCCTGATGCGGCCATCCTTAATCGAAAAGCTTCGGGCGGATGCTCCCTCTTCACCAAAGCCATGGAAGAGGTCGTTCGGCTGCCTCGTCGTGCTCCAGTATCCGAGTCTGCCGGATCTACCCTTTAAGCAATCCCAGTCCTTCTTCTCGAACGTCTCCGACTTTGCGTATTCTTTCACCACATTCGAGCGCTCGAGAAGCGCAATGATGTCGGCCAATGATCTAGGGTCCCACTTGAGCCCAGTTCTATTGCGTAGGAAGACGAAAAGCGTCAATAATGCCAGCACCAGCAATAAGTACAGCGTTACGGTGGTCCAAATGACGCCTTGCACAGCAACCCATCGCCATAGATTCGTAGCATTGTCGTAACGTACGTTGAATGCAGACGCGAGAAGGGGTATCGTCCAGCCAAAGAGCCAGAAAATAATGTAGCAGCCACCGACCAAAGGTTGACCAGCTTTGAAGTACTCCAATCTTGGGAACAAGAATTGCATCGGGTAGAGTTGGAGGAAGATGGCTTCCGATCGCTGGTAAGACCGTTCAGAGACCATCGAGATGAAAGGCACAATTCGTTGCAGCGCCGTCTGCACTTGGATGAGCCAGAGGAAGACGAACGCGCCGAGCATCGTGGGTAGGTATTCGAAGACGAAGTAGCGATCGTCACCAAAGGCCACGTAGTCCCACAGACCAATGCCATTGTCGCGGTTCGAATAAACTGCGCAAAAGATGAGGGCGCCGAGCATCAATAGGCACACAAGTGTGAAGAGGGCAAGTGAGAGAGGCCGTAGGATGGCCGGCAGGAAGTCGAGTGGCGCATTATGGTTCTCGTGGGCAATGAATACATCCTTTTGCTCTCGAGCCGGGGTTGGCGTGTGATTTGCGACTAATTTTGCGGTGGAGTGGCCACTGCGGTGTGTGTGTGGTGATTGCCTTTGGCTCTGGGGCGGATGCTGGTACTGCGATAGTCGCTGCTGCGTTCTCCCCTCTTGCCGCATGTACCCCAAGCTGTCATCTGACACTATCCGCTCGACTGGGTATTCTTCACTCTCACTGTCGTACTCCTCATCCGTCGCCTCTTGTGGTGCCTGCTGCTGGCCCTCGTGCTCTATCGGGTACATACGACTCCCCCGCACCTCCTCATCGCGCGTGAGCTGGTCGATAGCAAAGCGGATGTATGGCGTGTTGTCCTGTCCCGGCGTCGTCGCCAGCGAGTCTGAGTCCATGCCGGACCGCCTCAGCGACTGTCTTCCCTCCTGTGTCTCTGGTCTCTCCTCCACAATAGTCGAAACGGGGCGTTGATCGGTGTGGCGAGGCACGCCAACTCCCCTCAATGATGTTGTCGGTATATCGGCGTGGTGCAGACGCTCATTGCTCTGGGCAGGCGTGCGGTTGTGGGAAGGCGGTGTGTGGTAGTGGGAGGGCTTCACGTCGCCACTCTCGCTGGACGAATTCGTGTTCTCGGAGAGGCTGTAGTAGCCCTCGCTCGCGGCCTGGGAGGTAGCAATGCTCTGCTGAGATGCCGAGTGCGAAAGACGCGGGCGACTGACTGTGGAATCGCGTTTGTCAGTGAATGGTTCCGTCTGGTGCTGAGTGGGGCGCGCAAGACTTACCGTTGGTATGCTTGAGCTCGAATTCGGGCTCCAAGCTCATAGTCGCGCAGAAATATGACTAAAGAGGGCCTGTATGCGGAATGATGGCATGGTTAGACTGCTGAAGGTCTGGAGGTCAGTTTTGTACAATTTACTGGACGCTACGGTGGTGCCGCATGGGGGGTGGTTGGGGGGGCTGGGTCCTGCCACCAAAAGTTCACTTGTCACAGAGAAGTCATTGGTGTGATAGGCACGGCTGAAACAGTCTTATCGAGTGGAAAGTATATTGATTCAAGAGATATCTGGTTTGTTCGCTGTTTGAGCAAGCTGTGAGTTGTCTTAGCGAGTGTGATGTGGTGCCAGATGAGCGGCTCATCGTGAGCCGCGGCAAAGCTTGGACCACCGGCACGCACCTCTCCCCACCATCCCATATCATCCCATATCATCCCATCCCATCCCCATCCCGACCCTCTTGGCTTATTCGACCTTGTCCGACCGGTTCCTTATCATCATAGCTCGTCTAACCTTTCATTCTCTGCCCTAACCATCACAGGCTAGATCTTTACGTCTACCAAGTCCATCATCTCTTCAAGACGATTGGCCGCTCATTGCTACTGTAAGACGGAATTAACCTACAATATATGATATCCGAACTCCGCATGAATCCCCCCCATGGCGGGTAAAGCATGTGTCGATCGCTGTGACGCTAGGTGGCTTGAACAACAATTTATATACAAGCTACCCCTCCATATCACGCCGATTTACACGACATCAATATCCCCACCCACGTTTCGAAAGACAAGATGGCAGAATACAAAGCCACCTTTATAAAAGTCCCCATAACAACTCCAGGGTATGAGCAGACGCAACCCGTCGAACCATCCGCGCGACTCCCAGACTCTGAAATCCGCGTCGAACTCTGCGTCGAAGATGATGTCGACTATATCGTACGTCCACCAACGCCATCGTTTCATTCCTTACACCTCGTAACAATGACTCCCAGGCAGAAGGTCTCTACCGCTCATTCCCCGAATCTTTCTGGACGAAAATGGATCCTCCTTCAATCCGCGAACCTAATCAAACCCTCCGACAAGCCCGCCTCGCCTCTCGCCTGCGCCCAACCTTCCACGACTCAAAACTAAAATGGATAAAAGCAATCTACACGCCGACACAACAGGTCGTCGGGATAGCAGGCTGGATGGCGCCCGGAAACCCTATTTTTAACCCGCTTCGTCACGACGCCATTGACTTCTATCCCTGGCGCACCACGCTCTCGCTCACCGACGCCGCATGGCAGGAAATGTGGAAGGGTTGTAGTATCGAAACCTGGGATGGGCAACTCGGACGCGACGATGTAATCCGAGCCGAAGTCATGGGTGACGAACCGCACTGGCATCTTGCCCCTTTACTCACATGGCCTGAGTTCCAGGGGAAGGGCGTGGGAGGGAAGTTGTTGAAGTGGGCGATTGAGCAGGCAGATGCAACGGACCCTGTGACGCCGATGTACTTGGAGAGTGCGGTGACGGCGAGGGCTGTGTATATCCATAAAGGGTTTGTGCCGCAGGGGGCGGTGAACATGGTTAGAAGGGGGCCGAGGGTGTTGACGGAGGAGGAATATGGGACGGGCGATGGGACGAGGGAGGAGCCCGAGGAGAGGAAAGTCGAGAAGGTCGATGTCGAGGTCGTGGCGAGCCAGGTGGAGGGTGGGCTTGCGAGTTGATGGATTGGTTATGTGTCCCTGATCGTACTCCAGATGGATGTTGTTGGTAGATCGCAATCAGCGAATGCGCGAAGTACTTGTACATCTGATATTACATGGACTGTCGTGGGTTGAATGGGCGTATAACTCCTTCATTTATCCCGCGACGTATCCAAGGAGTCTTAATGAGAGTCTCCAGTAAGTTGTCCTAGCAATTTCGAGCTTCCTCATATAGGTGAAGCTCTTTCGTATCGCATACCGAGGCAATGGCATCGGATTCATAATATTATCCAGCGACCCTGCATTCCTGCACCACTCAGTCAGTTAGTCAAGTCAGTCACCCAGCTCTTTCCTCCTCCCTCCCCCCAGCAGCAAAAATCTCACTTCTCAGTCTTCCCTTGCGCATCAATAATCTCCGTCATCTCGGGAAATCTCCTCCGAAACACACCCTCAACGGTCCAATTCCTCAACTGCCTCACGTGCTCCTCATAAATCGGATTAATCAGGATCCCCGCGCCCTCTCCACTGCCGGTTGTAATGATAACGTGTCGCGGATCGTAGTCCCACTTCACGTTGAAACTCGAACTATAAGCGCTCGCAAAATCATCGTACTTGACTTCTGGATGACCAATTAGATATATTCGTACTTTCGGCCAAGGGATCCTGTCGATCCACGAGGCATGCGGTTTCTCCAGCTGCAATGGCTCTGGGCGTAGCCATTCAGGCATGGCTTCAAAGCTCGCCTTAGTCCTTAGTACCTGCCACTTCATGAGCGTCGACATGACATAGTGAAGCGCTACTTGTTTCGGCAGAGTATCTATCTCCGTGTACGAGCGCACGATATCGCCAACGACAGAGGAGGTTTCGTCGACGACACGGTTCGGACGCCCGTCGAAGAGTGCAGATAGGTCGGGCTTGTCGGGATACGATTTGAGGAGGCCGGAAGTTTGCAGTGCGTAGGCTTCCCAGCGCGATTCGACGAAGGTCTGGAGGATTTGGTCTGACATGGTAGTTGGGGAGGTGTTGAGCGGGATCTGTGTGGGATGGTTAGTAAAGTGTAGGCGTAATTCAGATCTTGCGATATCACATACTGCCTCATGGACGGCTAACCCTCCCTCTCCCACCTTCACTGCCTCGCCTGCATCCAACCCATTCCCTAACAATCGCAACTGCAACGCCGCCTTCTGCACTCTCAGATGGTCATTCTCTTCACTGACTGCCAAAAATCGGTTGTATAGCTCGTTCTTCTCCCTAACCTCCATATTCAACGCATGCTTCAACTCATTATTCTCTTGCGTCAAACACGCGATATTCAGCTTCGTTCGCTCGCGCATAGCCTTTTGGCTTTTCCGATCGCGCGCGCGTTTACGCTCGAGGTTCTCATGTTCGAGGGCAGCCAGAGTACGTGCGGTGCTTGAGTTTGAATATGCCGTCGAGGCTGGGGATGTGGTGTCTGAGGGTGAGGCTGTTGATGCCATTTCCTTCCCGAGCGTAATGGCAAGACAGGGCGGAAATGCGCCCTATCCTCGAGCGATGAAGACAAAATGGCGAAACTGTTCGACTTTATCATCGATTAGCGGGAAGGAGACAGGAATCCATCGGACTACGGGTTGGATAGTTCAAAGTTGCAGAAGTGGGGAACATAAAGCTGTGAAGATGTTCTGGAAAGGGCCGCGGCGATTATCCGAGCCCCCGCAGTTGCTCAAACCAGGAAATGGTACGTGCATACTCGCCTTACGGTTTTTGCAATGCCCCCTGGAATTGTTCATCTCGATGCGTCAATGATCATTGATGGTAGGTATTACTAGGTAGAGTTGTAGTATTAATAAAAGAGGAAGCGACGCCAATCAAGATTCCAAAACTCAAACGCGACCGCGCTCCAAGAACTTGCTGGGAAGATCAACATACTCGCATATATTTTTGCCTAGACCATCAAATCCGCTGGTAGCATTAAAAGTGCGCAGCCAGTCGTACTCGTCATCGTGTCGCACGAAGAGACCGAGGTCGAGAGGTCGCGAGTAGTGGGACCAAAGGATGAAAGATCGACAGGGTTGCGGATGTTGTATGAGGGCTGGTTGAAGTCGTATTCTTGCGGTTTACAGGGAGAACGGATATCGACAACGGTGCCGTCGGGAAGGTGAGCCTGCTCTTTGACGAACTCCCGAGGCGTCAGACTGACCCAGCACTCAAAGAAGGGACGACCCATTGCGCAACGCATGTCAGGGGCCATGGTGGATCCACGATAGGCTTGAAGCAAGTTCTCGATGTAGAAGCGGGCAAAGGATCCGCGGTCAGAGTCGACCATTGCGCAGGCAGAGAGAACGTCAGTGTCTTGCGTTTGTGCGAATACCCTTAGATCCACCGTGGTCTGACTTGCGACTGAGGATCTTCTGGCACAGTGCCGCAGATCTGGAGTTTGAGACCCGTGAATTTCTTGACATGCTTGCCCATCGCTTCCAATGTATGTCTTTCAATCATCTTGGCTTTCTCTTCGATGTCCAAGCCGGTAAGATAGAAGTGAAACTCTGCTTGAAAAAGCCCCCTCGGAGTTATTCCCACCTTTGTAGTAAGAAGAACTGGCAGGCTTGGATGCCGGACATGTGCATCGCGTTCTCGCCGACTAGTTCGAGCTTGACGCTCTTGATCTGAGCGGCCACGTCGGAGCTGTCGTAGTAGAGGCCTTGGATCTCATAGAGCAATTGACTGGCAATTGTAGCCTTGTTGACCAAGCCGTGCATACCCTGATGATATGGTTAGCAAGGTGCGGGGTGAGCAAATTGAACTTGACCAACTTCTCCATTTTAAAGGTAGGCTCGCCAGTGGCTTCGATAGCAGCAATAGGGCAGCCCATGTCAACATCCTTCACTCCAAGGTCCTTGAAACCATGGTAATAGCCACCTGTAGCATACGTTGAGCACTCGATAACATGTCCTTTCCAAATGTCAGCATTAAATTTTCCAAGTTGAGATAACTCTACACGCACCAACCATCAGCGCCGTAGCAAGTTCCTGGAGATTGTCTTCGCGGGTCCATCCCTGCCACCACATCGCTGCACCTACTGTGGGAGAAGCAGCGGCAACACGTCCACAAACAACAATATCCGCACCAGCTGTTCAAGTGTCAGCCTTCACTTCCGCACAGTACAGCAGACATCTGGAGTCATACCAGCGCCGTCAAGATAGCACTGGGCGCATATAGGTTCAAACCCCCGATCTTGGATGTTCTTCCCAGGTGGGAGATTAAGAAAGTTCTATCCCTGGCGGTACAGCTCAAGCACCGCATCAGTGCAATCGTCACCATCCACGTATGCAACCTTCAAGTTGACACAGTGTTTTGCGCTTTTTGACCTTCGTACCTAGTCCTTCGACATCGCTAGTACCAGCATTGATACTGACTTTAGTCTTGTTCTTCGCGAGCCAGGGAATGGCGGGATCGAGCTCCTCGAGGAAGTAGGGTTCGTATGCGGCACTGACAACGGAGAGATGCTTTCTCGTCAGCTTGTCACGCTTGTTTGCTCCTCGAAGCGTCATTTTGCACTCTGACATCCGGTCACCGGTGATTACATCGACGTGTGGCTCGTTCTAGAGAATTTAGCCTGGTCCTCGTGGGCCGAAATAGTGAACTGCCTTTGCCAAGTCATGAATAGCTCGTTTCCTGTCATTAACACCTGTTTAGTTAGCCAGCGGTAACCTGACAACATGATTAGCTTCCTCTTACTTCCCGAGCATCCAGTAACGTATATTGACCGCTTTTGTGGCCCGTTGACACCGTTCTCAACCGGACGAGCCACGTTGAATATCAAATTGAGGAAGAGACGTGAATCAAGAAGGCGATAAGGTCTTTGACGGCTTGAGATTCCATGTGCGCGTTGAACCCAGCTTGTGAGGCGAAGTCTTCAATGACCTAAACTGATCTTTCGTCAGATTCGTCGCGGGGCAGACATCGCATATCGTGTGACTTTTGGCTTGATCTGTGCGGAGTACTTGCCAGTCTTCTCGAGCGCGCTAATGATCTACATTTCATCAGTCTAGCTTCTCCGAGCAAGAGAATATACACTCTTCCTAGAATCCTTGTTAGCAGCAAATAATTGAGCGATGACTACAGTTCCAGTCATCTTGTCGCGGTTCGACTGATACATGACAATCGGCGAATTGGTGTTGAGGATCGTGAAGAAAAAGAACGGTAGCCAGTCTTAAATAGTATTTTGAGCAATTCTAACGCTGCATGGCAGGTATCGAGCTTATGTTACCTCAAGTAGTGTGGACTCGGTTTTCTGCACGCCATGGGTGAAGGTTTCCGAGCTTGGAGACCAGCATCTCGTGAGAAAGGCGGCATAAGCTTCTTGGCGCTTGATTCATCGGGATAAATACTTAAACAGCTCAGAGAAGCGCAATGCAATCGTGTCGATGTCCTACCCAGCACTGAAGATGCAGATGTTGAAGATGATGTTGTTTCAGGCTCCAGATATCACCCGTCGAAATTTCAAAACGGTGGCCCACGCTAGCCTGATTGGGATAGGATGGAAAGCACATTCATTCATTCAACTTTTCTTCAACATCATACTTGCTCTTGAATTCGATGGATATGTACAAATTACCGGGAGATTCGAAAACGTTAAGTTAGTAGAAACCGACCTCAAAATTGGATTGAATACAGGAAGGAAGGCTCGAAATCCCTAGGGAAAGAGGAGTTTAAGGTATGAAGTTACTGAAGGCACTTACGCTCGAGTCGAACTTCCCCATGATCGTATTAAGCTAAAGACAGTAAGCAGCGGCTTCCCTGAAAAACTCTCTACCTCGAGCCCTCGAAAACCTTCTATCATATGAAGGTCTTTAGGATCCTACCACCAGCAACGCATCTCACCCTCAACACACCGGTCTCATACGAAGGACTGACTATCAAATCGAAACCGTCTTCTATGCTTCCACTCCACCTCGCCAATAAATAGTGCGCATCCCGTTTCCTTAACATCAAACACTAGCTCCACCGGCGCCCTACCCACAGGCCGTTAGACCCCCGACCCACACACACCCGCCCGGAGGATCTCTTTCTCAAGATTCCGCCCTGCAGCGCAGCTCGGTCGTTTCAAAACTTGTATGACAGACGGCCAGTGGCCGATCAACATCGACGATGCGATCGCAAACTCAGCGTCGGCTTTTGACTCCATCAAAGGGCCGATGTGTAGTGTGCCGGCTCGGTGACGGTTCTAGGTGTCTCGAGTTCTTGGTGCTAAGGTGGGTGAGACGGTAAGGCGGATGTTTCTCCATGTCCAGATGGTTGAGTTTGCCATGGTGCCTTAAGTGGTAGCTGCGCCATCTCATTACGAATAATCTGCGGCACCAGCGTCATTAAACATTTAATAATGACGAGAGAGAGAGATGATATGGAAACTGCAAACACCAATCCCGTATCTGATACGGAGTACAGTGTACTTCATACCGCTTGTGGAGGTGCTTGCGCAATCCCCCGATCCTCTCATATCCAATGCAGCGCAAAAGCATTTTCGCCCTGCATACCGCACCATATCCACGATAACAAGTAAACCCATTCACACACGCTCTCCCAGCCATCAGGAAATCATAGCAGCATCGCTAAAAGAAACAACGGCCCCCCAGCATCAAGCGTTACAAGTTCCCGTCCATAGCTAATCTACGTAGATGGGAAAGTGGATGGGAAAGAAAAATGCTCCATCATCGAGATTCCCTCCAACCCCACTAGGGCTTCGTCCCCCTTTGTCCTTCGCGTTCGGCCCTTGGCACCGAGATCATCGATCATTTCCCCTCCCGCCATGGTTCGCATTGCAAGTTGTCAGTGCGCCAGCGCCACCAGGAAGGGAAAAGTGGGGCTTGGGGGCATTTCAACATCGTCGCAAACCAAGCTCCACGAGCGATCACCGATCAGAGATCGCGACAAGCGACATGGAATAATGGACCAGGTTGTGTGTCTCGTAATCCGTGATGGGAGATGTGCATCATCTGCCGTCTTGTTTTTGTTTCGTGGTGATGGTGACATTGTTGATCGAGCTGTGGCGTCACCGGCGTTGGGCGAATGATCTGTGATGAAGTACCTATGGTATGGTAGGCTTACGGGGGAGCGGGTACAGCTGTGCGCACCGGATATAGTACTGGATAGTCATTGTCTAGAGTTCTTGTGATTGGGCGATGAGACATTTGAGAGATGAGGACGATGCATGTGGGCAAAGATTGAGCAAGACAATACCCAGGCATGTACCGGGCAATGCATACGGCATATCTGCTCGTAGGTTTTTCTACATTTGGAATTAGGTTTTGACCATGTCTGCGGATGCTGGTAGCTGTTATTAGCGTACCGTAATAATCTACCCCGACAGTTTTCGGACGGCGAGCATGCTCAGGCGATTTCACGATGGAAAATCAACGTTATATTGTGATTGCGAAAAGGTATTAGATTATTGTATCGATATCGTAGCAATTGTTGGAAGTAAACTATAGGTGCAAGTGACCGCGCAAAGACCTGCTGTGCGCGATGTTCAAAAAATCCGGCCCCTATTCCCACTTTTCACATCCTCATCTCCTTCCCCAACCAAAATTCCCCTTTCCCTTCGAATCCTCCTCTTCTTGCCGATGCGCCATCCTGAAACTCGGCGTGAGTGGTGGTGGACATTCGGCTTGTCCTGTTCATTCTGTGAAGACGGGATCGGTAATGAATGTGGAATCCATGCTTTACAAGGCCGGATCGCTGGCGAACGGTAATATCGATATGTTGCTTTGAAAAAGAACTGTAGTGTCGATCATGTGGTGTGTTCAACCAGCGCAGTATCCGGTCATGCGTGCGCAATGTGAGCAATAGTAGATATTGGTGCCTAGTTGAATCATTCCAGAGACGCTCTCGCGACGGCACCGGCAGCAGCAGAGCGTCGATGGTGACATGCTGCCGGAACTGGAAGGATCGGCACTTGATCCCCTTGACGAGTTGTTGTAGTTGGTTTGCAGAGGCTTAGGCGTAGGTCTGTGAGCAGCCGTGGTCTGCAGCTGAAGCACTCTTGAGGCGTCGGCAGCAGGCATGTGGTAATCGGATCGAAAGGCCAGGAGGGGATGTGATGACTCGGGGTGTATTTCTGAAGAGTATGCCGCCAAGGGCGATGTGCTGGGTGTTTCCACAGAGAAGTGTGTCGGTGTAGGAGCGACGGGAATGGAAAAGTAGCAGAAGGAGGAAGTTGGTGAGGAAGGCTCGGAGTCGACGGTCATGATAGTGTAATTAGGTGTTGATGATGAGACGGGACATATGGGTGGGATCGGTGATCGTTGGTGTGTGGGACGAGGCCTGATATATTTCCGAGCCTTGGGCACACTGTTTCATCGAAAACGGAAACACGCTGGGCGCCAACTCAGCGGGCCATGCATGACAAGACAGTGCACGATCGAAGTCGGCGTAGGAGAGATCGGACGCCCATCTCTTCGATCTAGACTGAGGTCATGCTAGCCCGCCGATAGGGCTGAGGGAGTGCGCTCCGTCCAATCGAGTCTTCACGGCAGCATGGCGACCATCGGGATTTTGAATAATGGGAATCTCATGTCGGTGACTCTTCCTCTGTCGCAACTGTCGCAAAGCAAAACGCATGCGCGAATGGTCGAACTCTTCAGCGAACTTTGTCGGCGCCGAGTCGCCTGCGCATTATTTTCTTGTTTTCTGGTTTTCTTGCCCGGCACTGGACGGCCACACTACCGGTGTTACTAAGCCTCCGCTGGCCTCTAGTCCCTCCAGCAACACAACCATCATCCATCACGCCTCCTCCAGCGCGATTTCCTCTGATACCCGAGTCCGGTAATCCAGCAATTCCCGTTGCTGTGCGACAGCGAGACCACAGGTCTCAACGCTAACCTACTTCAACGGCCCGCACCGACCTGTCGAAGTTCTAGACCGGTCTGCGCTTCCAGCTCTCCTTCAAAGTTCACCCATAACACATTGCCAACGGTGCCAGAGTCGAACAGGCAAGCGCTGGATACGTTCACCATGCTCTGTTTCCTGCCGGTCTAGCTGCTCACCCACACAGTTTCTGGCTAGCGGCACGGACGAGAGCGTGTCGAATTCCTGAGATAATGTCATATCAACCTTCATTCGACCTGTCTCCGCGCTGTCCCACAAGCAATCTCATGGCTTCAGACTGCGTCGCTCGCGATGGATAGGTGGATAGCAGACATAGCATGGTTTCCCCTCCGAGAAGTGCGAAGTTTGCTATCAACACATGGTGGCGTGGGAGTGTTGTGCTTGCCATGTGACTGGATGCGTTGTCGTGCACTTTCAGTCAAGCCACGGGTCGGTGGACAGTGAAAGCAACCCCAATGCAGAGGAGAAGGCACATCTGGGCCGCTTCCCTCCCTATCCGTGATGGCAAGAGCAGCCTCTGCGGTACATACATCTGCTCAAGATTGGCACCCAGCACCCAAGCTGCGATGCAGAGACAATTCCGCGAAGTCTGGTTGTGTGGTCATCCAGGGAATCATATCTGCTGCAAGCCATGGTTATTCGTATGATGGCTTTCTGTTTGGCTCACAAGGTGTCGGCCAGACCAACTTCCGGTGAGCGAGTTCTGCGCAGGTGCCCAACAGCTCTCGTGACCTCCATTGGCGCATCCCACGAACATGTATACAGGCTTTCCGGGGCGGTAGACCAACTTCAAGCTGTTGCTCGAGTTTGTAGTGAGATCGGACCAGGTGCATTTTCCGTAACTCGGTTCGAACATGAACAGAAGTCTAGTAATTGGAATCACTGTCTTTCTCTTCGTGTACCATAAAGGTCGATATTTCCAAGTGGCACAATGCTCTATGTAGTTAGTACGAATGTCCGCCCAGGACTGGGATGCCTCATGACTTTGTCCTTCACATGTACCAATAGCTGTGTCTGATTACTCACAATTGCCAAATCTTGCGTTCCACGCTATTTCTCTGTATTTTTGCAAAGTATACCGAAGAACTGGGGCACCAGGGGGTCACAATACTTCATGCGGAATAAGGAGACTGGTCACCCTAGAAGCCATCAGTACCATTAGCAAAAAGGCTCGACGGCATTTGGTTCAAATCTTACACACTTACTGAAATCGTCGGAAAGCATTTTCTCTACATCGCCGTCGTTCAGCCTCGCATGGTCACACGAAAATGGCACCTGCCATTACACTTCTAGTCAAGAGTGATCTCCGGGGCTGAAGTATGGGCTCGTAAAAAGGCGAGTTGCAAATTCCTTTTCCCTTTCACTCCACGGGGACTCTGATGAATCTGCTGGATTGTGAGGGGCGCCGGTCGTCTGCGCGCTTTCATGAAAATACGCGCTGACATAAAACATGCCGACATTACCAATTACCAAGCCCTCGTTCGTCCAAGCCATCGACTATGGTACTCTCCATGTCGGACGCAGGTTAATCCGCTCCGCTTACGTAATCGTTCATCCGAAGTCGTTCGAGTTCCGAGGCCGGTGCGCCTTATCCTTATCGTGTTTTTTCCTTGTGTTGATACCCTACTGTACTCACATGAGTACTAGTGGTGATGATTGCTCCTTCTTGATTCTTGATGGTACTCTCCATGATTATCGCACTCTGATTACCGCAGCCATTCCGAAGTCTCGCAACATCCGGCGCGTCACTAACATATCGTCATTTCCGTTGATCAAAGCTCCATATTAACCCCACCATCTCTCTTTCGATACCCCTCACCCTCTCACCAACACCGAGCGCACTTCCCTCTTCTCCGATCCATCGCCGTCTCCTAAAACATGGGCAAGCCACCGAATTTGTACGCTTTCCAGGATGCTGATGACCTGGCAAAAAGCCTGCGCGCATATGTTTTAGATGCGCAGAACGCTGCACTCGATCGGTAAGAACTCGAGTCCTCGACATGTCGCAGCATACACTGACCTGCCGCGCTTATAGACACCAGGTCTTCCGCGTCGCCGTATCGGGCGGCTCACTACCCAAAACCCTCGGACAAGCGCTCCTCAAGGAAACGACCGGCGAAGGCAAGGTGCAATTCGATAAGTGGGAAATCTTCTATGCGGATGAGCGGGCAGTACCATTGGATCACGCAGACAGCAACCACAAGCTTGTGAAGGAAGAGATACTGGACAAGGCGCCCGCTGAGCTCGGAACGCCCAAGGTCTACCCTATCGACGTGAGATATTTGGACGACGTGCAAGAGCTGGCCGACCAGTATGAGAAGACCCTGGTCAGCGTCTTCGCCCAGAGGGACAGCGTCAAACTGCCCATGTTCGACCTGATCTTGCTGGGCTGCGGCCCGGACGGCCACACCTGCAGTCTCTTCCCCGGTTCTCCTCTGCTGCGCGAAAGCGACGCCTGGGTCCTCCAGATCTCCGACTCGCCCAAGCCCCCACCAAAACGAATCACACTCTCCCTGCCGGTTGTGACACATGGGATCAAAGTCGCCTTTGTGGCTACGGGAGGTGGCAAGAAAGATATTATGAAGCAGATCTTCGACACAGACGAGGGCCGCCAGCTGCCGTGCGGACTAGTCAACTCGGGTGCGAATGAGAAGGTCAGTTGGTTTGTGGATTACCCGGCGATTGAGGGTGTTTCGTTCCCGGCTCGTCGTGGCAGCTTGTAGCCCGGGGGAAGCAAGCTTTCGTGCTTTCCTATGTCATCTCTTTGCTGCTGCGACGGATACCAGATACTCCATAGAAATTTCGAATTAGGATTCGCGTGACTTCTACAATGAAATTACCGCGACACCTCTTGTCATTCGTTCATAAATAATGCTCAACCTGACAGGCACTCATCCCTTATATATGTCACTTTCAGGTCCACAAAGGTCAAAGGAGTGGATGTGAAAAGTCTCCGATGAGTCAGCATCGCGCAATGTGCCGGCTTATCGATAAGCATGCATGTTTGTTTAGACTGTTTCACCGCCTGTATCTCCCGAGGTCGACGGCAACCTGCACTTAACCATACAACCGCAATGCCTATACCGTCCCTTACATCCGCTTTGAAGCCGCGGAACCACATATCCAGGGCAAGAGATACACCTTCACGGTCAGAAGTACTGTTCCTTGGTTGACGACAATGAGACGAAAGCTAAGTTGAGCAGGTCCCTCGACAACGAGCCGAAGATGCACGCAGCGATCCGCCTGCGCACAGCGGCTCCTTATCGCAAGAACCCTCTGATAGTTCTTCGAATCAGCCGAACGGCAACGATGCTGCGAATAGGCGCAGCTTCTTACCCCAGCGTGGCCTTCCAAGATCCTTTCCTCGCACAGTCGGGGCAACAGACAGCCCATCTTCAAAAGTACAACACGAACGCACTCAGTCCGAATTGAGCGGACCATCAAATGCGCGAGGTGCGTCTACAACTTCACAACAAAGCTATGCATCCGGCGCACAACAGGGACGCCCGCGCCCACGCTCATTATACCAACAACGTCCCACCAACCTCAGTACGGAAACGCCTGCAGGCGCAACGAAGCCCTCCAGCTCCACAGGAATACAAAGATCAGCATCACTTCGGCACCCGGGCGTCACAGGCCAACCACCGCAGCCTTCAACCCGTGGTCATGCTCGCACGAGGTCTACCCAAACTATGACTGCGGCAAAGAGGGAGACCACAGAGGTCAAGCCCCGCACAGAACGAACAAGGTCTCTTATGGGACCGCCAAGCCAGGTTACAAGGCCCACAAGTGGTGCTGCTGCAGATGCTGCTGCAGGCATCATGCGGACTTCCGCTAGATCAGGGGCACTGAACCGGTCTGCCAGTACCAAAGCCAAACCAGAGGTATCACGCGATCGGGCAACTGCTCCTGGGCCGACAACATCTGAGGGTGCTCAAAATCAAGCCATGCCCCGTGAAGTTGCCAAAGAAGAGTCAAGAAAGCTGGCCCGGCCAGCCTTTTCCACCCTTCAGCAGCACTTCACACCCAGGAAAACGGGCAAAGCGCCAACATCAACGTTTTTGCACCCAGTAGCAGACACTTCTACTCAATATCTCCCTCCAGAGATCATTGCCCTCCAGACTGAACTTTTACAACTGCATCTTCTACATCAGGTGTCGGCACAAACAACTATGCGATGGGAGCTTAGTGCTCAGAAAAGCCTGCGGGTGAAATTTGACGAAGTCGCCAGCCTGTATCAAGTCATGCGGGAATATGAACGCCTCGGTTTGGAACAAAAGAACGTCTTGGCTCTTCGGGAATGGAACGGGGCAAATGCACCCTCGGGACTCGTCGAGCACATTCAAGCGCTTTCTGGACCCCTGAATGAGCTCCCTTCTCTTCTAGATTCTGGCGGTCGCTATCGCCAGCTCGTACACGACTTCGACCGGTGGATCTCGAATGTTGAGGAGGTGCTGACAATGCGCAATTGTCATGACAGCTTAGGTCATTCGGCCTCAATCGAAGGCTTAGGCGACCGGTGGAAAGAAGAGAATGCAGTATTGACGCGCAAGCTAACATCACTTTTACGAGACTTGGATCGGTTACCACCAACGGCACGAGGCTCCAGCATTGCATGCATAGTGGAGACGTGCAAGCAGCTGCTCGAAGGCCTTACGGACGAACTGCAAGTCATGCAGGTTATCGAACATGACGTCGTGGCCAAGGAGAAGCAGTGGGTAGAAGATCGCTTGCGTGTAATCGCCCATGATATTGGAGCGCGTTTGAACACGGTAGTTGAGGGTGGGGAAGCATGGCGGGCATAGTGACACAGGTTTGGATGTGAAGATGATTAGGCTGGTCAACCGGTTCACCCTGCTTTTCTCACCGTGGACCCGGATCGCGGATCGCCGGCCCTATCCTGCTATATTGGCATTGGCGTGTGAGAGGCTATTAACATCCGATGCACACTCCACGCCTGGATGGATTTGCATGTTTCCACGAGAGAGCTCGCTCATCATGGTAAAGTTGCATGCTTATATTTGCACGCATTAACACGGCGCTGCTGAGTCGTTTCGTCACCTTCAGTTTTGACTTAACGTCCTCCAATCATTCTACTAGATCGATGGAGCGGTTTTTCTTCAAAAGTGACCATCTTGTGATCGTTTGATAATACGACAACATTACACTTTAAAGAACAATTGTTAATGTTGCCTGTATCAGGGCATGCGTCTAGTAGGATCTTGATACTTTCAGGCTCTGCAAGGGTGCCGCTGGCTAGTATCTATATTGCTTCGTGCGTAAAGACATCAGCTCACATTTGTAAGAAACATGTTCTAACACCAGCTAGCTGCAATGTCATTCGCCGCAGGCTCACACACACATGACTAAAAACTGCAGAGCGCCTTCCTATATCAGACTAGCGCTGGATTTGATATTACAAAGAATCATCACTCAGCATCCTCACGCCATCTCACTCGTGCACGTTGCTTCGGTCACATCTTGTCCGGTTGCTGCTTGTGCAGATTCTTGCGTCCGGTTCTCCCATACTTCCCCTTCAAGTATCGCTATATGAGGTTCGCATTTCCCCTGACCGTATCATTCACTCTTTCGACGTCCGCCATATCCTCGACGTCAACTTCCTATATCGAAGAACCATTTCGTTCTCTTGGATTCGGGAAGCCAGCTGTGGAGGGTTCAATGCTCATCTATGGTGGAAATGTCACATGCATTTGAAGCGGTTTATACTCAATAACTCCCAGGCTACACCCCCTTATCTGGACTACTGTCATCCCACGGTACTTTAGAATATTATTTCTCAGCTACGGTGCAGTTACATAGGAGCCTCCAGACCGAAAATAAGCCCTCGGTCCGCCAAGATCGCAAGCCTACTCGCCTCGCATAGTTTGCAAGCCCTTTGCCTTACTCATCATTTATTATCAATATCATTTTGACAAGCTTCAACCATGACCATGAGGATAGGAGCAGATTATTGATCATATTCGGACACGCTTCACAAAACCGGATGGCGCATCGAAAAGTGGACCTGCTTTTCTCACGGACGATTTCTACTCATGGACTCTGGCGAATCGAGGAAACGGCCAAGGGAAGAAGACAACCCGATCGACGCAGAACTCAAGCGTCGAGGTCCGTTCGCTTCTGGAACTTACGAATATCTACCGTCACTCCCGCAGCATGTTGGCGATTCTTCTCAAGAAAGCGATGTTGGGTTGAGCAAGTGGAAACTACCACCACTGTGCACACCATTTTGCACCTCACCAACAGAAGCCCTAACGACAAGCTCAATAATACCCTCTGCTTCTTCGTTTCATCAAGTGAGCGAGTCCAGGCCTAGATCTCAGTCATTATTTGATGACTATCGACAGCGTCAACAACAATGGTACGAGACTGGATCAGGTAGGTCAATTTCCGCTTCTATTCTCCATGTAGCTGTTTTTAGCGCACGCTATATGTACACGCTGCCATTGAGCCTAGCGCCGCGTCTTCCATTTTCTGTAGAAGAAGCGTAACCCCCTTCATTGTGCATTACGATGTCGTATACAAAGCTAAAGGTAGATTACAGAGCGCACAGAGAAAAGTACGCGAACGCTTGAAAAGGACAGATCTAATAGCCACACGCACTGGCGTCCAGTTCGCACTGACCTAGCGTCTCATGCGGCAGGGGGGTTAATCTGCTGTCCTCCCGGGTGCGAAGGCCAAGAATGCTCCTCCGCACGCGCTTTAATGCGCAAACTCGCCATCGAGCTGGTACAATTAGACTCAAGAGTACGCTCGCTATCGTCAGACACTCAGAATTCCCCCATCAACGTAAGTATGGTCGTCTCGCTGCCTTTGTTCAAGTTCCTGACACTGTCGCGTCAAAGTCTTACCTTTACCGAGTCGGACACACAGCTAAAATTCCCACAGTCGCCCGACCTCACAACTAACTCCTTCAAGGACTCTTTGCAGCGGGCTCTTGATCTAGTTCGATGGACTAGCATCAAGCTTCAAGACCCTCTCGAGCACACTCAGTCGCGTAGTCTAGATCATAACGAAGCTCAGCCTGATCAGACTTCGACTATGAGGAGAGGACAAGCCCATCTAGGGCAGCATGAGGACCGGCCTTCACCAGGGAGACAATATAACGCTACCCCTCAGCATGCTTATCCAGGTTTTACCCACCAAGGCATGGCGTCAGAGCAGAATCGAGGAAACGCCCCTCACGGTGGAGAAGCGCCGCAGATGACGGGGTCACCGCATCTCATGCCCTCTTCTTCTGGAACAGGATTTATGCCTACATACCATCAGTCGCCTATGCACACACCGCAACCCTCACGGCCGGGAATGCTGCCTTCGCCATCACCGATGAACTTCCCGAACCCGCCTCCCAATCTACCACCAATCTCGCCTCCAATAGCGATACAAAACTCCGCGCAAACATCCCATTTGCAAGACCTACAGCACCAGATCAGCGTGAAGACGCTCGCACTACAAACCCTCCAACGAGAGCATGACAGTTTGCTACAAAAGCTAGAACGTCAACGCACCAAATGCGCGGCTCTCGAGAAGAAGTTTGAGGTCAGTGACATGGAAATCAACTCTCTCACCGACGAGAAAGAGACACTACAAGCACAAACCATAGCCCTGGAGACGCAAGTCGAAGAACTGCAACAAAGTCGAGACGAAACACGTCGACAGCTCGTCGCCAACGGAGCACAATACATGCGCATAATGGAGATGGCGAATCGGCTACAAGCACAAAGTGCGGAAGATAAGAAACGCTGGGACGCAGAGAGAGCGGGACTACAGCAGAGGATCAATGTGCTTGAAGAGGCTATGGTGACGGGCACTGGGCAAAGGGAAACTCCTCCTCGCTCTATGATATTGGCACCTAGTGCGTCAGGCCAGAGTTCTAGCGCGAGCTCGCCTTCGACAGAAACACTCAATGTCCTGAGGAACGAAATTGGACGGTTACGGCTACGGACTCAGACGCTGGAGTCGGCGCTACATACGATGAGGGATGAGAGTGCTACTATACAAGAGGCGGTTAAGCAACTATTGGAGTCGGGAAGCAGGATGGAACAAGTCACCAAGGGAGCAATGAGTGGATGAGGAGCCATATAGTGAGGATGGGGTATTTACACGTCAAGTGCTCTGGCGGTCCTCGTCACCTTCAGCGCCTTTCACCTTCGTCGCGAAAGAATTGGGCGCCACCTTCTAGCCCCGATGACATATCCCATTCACTGACTCCTACGCCCTTCTTCCGCACCATCAACACATCATTATGTGGTCCTCTGTCACAAGCAGCTGTCACTATCGCCGTCAGCATAGCTCGTCTCCAACGCGCCAGCACCTCAGCACTACGCGGCTATTTCGGGAAAGGTGCCGTAAGCATTAGCAAGGCGCCTTGAAACATGGCGATTCGCAGAGCTCGCTCGACTTCCACACAAACATGCAATGCCTTTCCTAGGGATATGGCATCTGCCATGTGGGATGAAGCATGATCATCATCATCATCATCATCAACACGCACCCCGCAGTCAAGATCTAGACCCTCGCGATCACAATTGCCGATCAGAATCATCCAGCATCAGCAACCCGAGGCACGCAACCTACTCGTCTATATAGTGCGAAGTCCTCGCGTCTGTTTGTTTAGTTATCAGCATCTGTAGTTTATCGGCGTATTTGGGACGGCTTTTTTTTTCTCTTTGCATCTTTTTGTATACCCTTATCCTGAAGCTTTCGCACGCTCCCTTACTGAGTGAACCCCGATTACATACCTAGTTCTGAAGCGCTATCTCCCACGCAAGCACACCTTCCCATTATTTTTCATTCCGAATCTACTTTCCACACACTATCGCCTACCTTCGCAGAACTCAAGTGCAGTTGTTCAGCAGGACATTAGGGCTGAAAGCTACGTGGTTAATCATGATCCATCTCCGAGTCATTTCAAAAGCGACCCACGAGTTTTAAAAACAAATGCATACACAGCACATCATCCCCTACCTATTCTTAGCCCTTAGGCATACCATGCACACGTCACCTCGGACGCCGTCCCGTCCATCCACGTCCGAACGGTCGTCTAAACGATCAGTGTGTCCATTGCTTGCGGCTCAGTAAGCAGCGAAAGCAAGAAGGGGTCGCCTTAACACAAGACCGGCATAGTCAAACACACCCGCACGTTGCACAAATACCCCTTCTCAACGCTACGGCCAGGAGGCCTAAGATAAGTGGCTTGTTCAACATGTACCAAACGATATGCCGCATGTTTTCGAACCCCTCGGAATCGCCGCCGTCGTGGAGCATGAACATGTTTAGGTATCCCGTGAAGCGCCTTCGTGCAGGCATTCATGCATGCGTGGCATCAGTAAGCAAGCCGTTGGTTCGCAACTCCTCGCTTGCGGGTGTGTAATAACTGGCGTGTCTCAGGTTCGGTGGCGTGGAACCGGGTATGAGAGGTCGCGCGAAGTGAATGAGATGGCGTGCAGGTGGGAATGTGATCTGGGGGCTAGGGGCACTTGAACTAAGCGGAGAGGGGGCGCTGGTGGTGACTGCGGAAAGCGCAGTGTTTCCGGGGGTTGGATATGCAGGTATCCCCGTCGTGTGCGATTTTATTTAAGCGCCTCTGGATATAATATATGTTGATGAAGGTCTGTATAGGGGTTTTAAGGTAAGGGGTAAGCAGTTTTGGGGGGGTTGCTTTAGGTGTGAAGGGTTGTGGATCTGATATAACTCAGCGGTGGTGAGGATGTGGATGATGTTACAGTGAAGGGAGGGAGAACACTAGCGCTAAATCACCAGCCAACCAAGCCATCTATATCTGATCTCATATTTCCAAGAAAGGAAGCCTAATCGGAAACGCATGGCCTAATTTGGTCGCGTATTCGTCGGGTTACTGGTCGCGTCAGGAAACTATGACGGATTTCCTCGACATCCACATCACCTAGAGGCCCGGGACACGTAATCTCCAAAGTTGAGTCGCACTTAATGTCACCTATACGCATTCTACAACGATACGCATTCTACAACAATACGCATTCTACAACAATACACATTCTACAACAATACACATTCTACAACAATACGCATTCTACAACAATACGCATTCTACAATAATACATATTCTACAACGATACGCATTCTACAATAATACGCATTCTATAATGATACGCATTCTTCTTATGCTTTTGCATTATGGTACCTGGTGCTACTTGATGTTGCAGTTGCAATCCCAACCGCCCCAACCACCCCAATGGCATGAATGAATGCTATCGGTAGTGAATTGAAGAAGGATAAATGATTTTTTTATATCCACTTCTTCTGGTTGGACACCATAACTTCAGCACCGCGCCAGAGCCACCACGGCCGCCCTCACCCCTTAATTTGCTTCTCGTTATCGCATCGTCAGCTTGTTAATGTCCCTTTATCTCCCTCCTTATCTCTTTGGTACGCATGAAAGAAATTTAGTATAATTATTCTAGTAAATAGAAAGTATAATTACCTTATACTTCTAGGGCATCTTATCATATATTATTATTCCCATGCGCCTATATGGAGTGGGGAATCTATGGTCTACAGCTGACTTAACTTGACTCGGACATAACCGTCTATGATCCCATTACCGGTACCCATAACAAAGAGAATCCATGACGCATCTAAACATTTAAGAACAAAGCTATCTATGACACGACGGCTGGTAGAATATTACAAAGAAAGTCCACAACCTACCGGCATCATGCCGGAAATGGCAAGCTTCTAAAGAAGACGGAAGGAAAATAACGGTGGCACAGAAGATAAAGAAATACATGATACAGAATGTAAATGTTATTACGCAACCAGAGTTAACAAATTGGGCGAAGAAAACTACCTTTCCGCTCGCTCGTAGGTAGTAAAGTAAGTGGGTCATCGTCTTGTTGTTCTGGACGTTGGTTGTTAGCTAGTCTTCCTGTACGATGATACGCATGTTGATTTTTATATTCGCGAAGACGTGTTCAAAATAGATGTTTGGGGATATGTGTATCGTCTAATTAGCTGGAATGTGAGCTTGGTTCGAGATTGCGGCTGGGTATTTCAGGCCCACTTGGGTCTCGTCTTCGCTCCCTCCGCAGGATCTTCGCTTCTCCTAGGATTCCCTCTTTTCTTTTATGAAATCTTCGCTTGAATTGCTATTTACATGATAAGTTATTCTCGAGTCAGCCTGCCTTTGCAATACAAAAGCTGAAACGTGCTAATGTGCTGCACCACCACAATGACTTGAAACGCTAATACCTGGGAACGCGGGTGGATCCTTGGGGTGAAGTCTGAAGCATGCATCCTGCATCGAAAGCAGCAAAACATGCAAACCGAGTGCCTACAGAATGGATTCCAAATACAAATATTGTTCAAAGACTCTTCTGGTATGGGGAATGCGCGAGACGTTTTCGAATCCACCTTTGTCGAATACAAGTTACCTCCGCATTAAGGTGAAGGTCGTGAGCGGCCTATTGGATTCTAGACTGTCAAAGGCTCTTTGCAGGTAGTTTTTGGATTCATCTTTGTTGTGCAGAAGCTATATTCACTGGATTTCGAATCTTCAAAGACCCCTTCTCAAATGTGTAAGTCGTTTTCGGATGTATCTTTGTTGAATACAACCTATACCCGCATGAGTGGCTCACTAGATTCCGAAACGTTAAACGTCTCTGCCCAATGTGCGAGCTGTTTTCGGACGCATTTTTTTTCGAACTACGACCGCATGCAGATATCTCATCTGAGTAGAGCAAAGAACGCAAAGAGGGTGCTCTTTGTCCTGTCAAGGTTAATTAAGCCTGCTCTCTACGCCTGCCTACCTGATCGATGAAACGACAGCACATCCATCCGAATTCGCCATCAATCAAACTTATCCCTTTACTTCACAATCTCTGTAGCGTTGACTACACCGAGTTCATTTTCTCATCATGGATATGCGCACGGCTGAGGAGATATGTCAAGACTACTTTGGCACAACGAATACATCGGAAATCCATGGCTGGATGTATAAATTCTATTACAACATATGTCATGAAACAGTCTCCGAGGAAACATGCAACCTAAGTCTTTTTCCATACAGGGCACCAGGTCTCTTGGATACGCCCCTCCCTACCGTGGCTGATATTGTTGCGGCTCGCCCGGTTGCAAATATTCATGATATGCATGCACACGTGTGGCCTGTAGGACCCTATTTTGTGAAAATAGGGCGAACTGCTTCAATTTTCCAGGTGAGATATACTTCCTGTCATATTTCCAGTCTTACTTCCCTAACGCACTACCAGGAAGCTGAGAACTTGCTATTTTTGGAGAAGAACTCAACTGTTCGAGTTCCCAAGCTCTACCTAGCCACGACGTGCAAAAGCCCGGAATTATTTCCACATCCGTCTTACTGCGCACGTCTCAATACCGGCTATTATATGATCCTGGAAAGAATCCATGGAGAAACCCTTATGAGCGCTGAGAAAGGTGGCGAGGAACTGTCGCCTAGGATATGTCGTAAGGTTGGGGAGTTGCTGGGGGAGCAAATTCGAAGACTTCGAAGCATTGTACCCGAGGATGTAAGTGCCACTCTGCGGAGCAGATGTGCGAAAGACATCCACTTCATACACTAACATTAGGCAGCCTAACCATTTTGGCCGTGTCGGCGGCAGGAAATACCAAGTCATCCCACCATTTTTCTACCCCCCAAGCAAAGACCCCTCGGATCGTGGGCCCTTCAACTACGAGGATGTAACTCAAAGACTTATTAACTGTGGTAAAACAGAAGCTGCTCTTTGTCTCGACGATTGGCACTATTTTATGCGACTACTGTTCAAGGACGCTAGGAAGGTTTTGCTTGACATGGCAAAACCAGAAGATCGCCTCCCTGTACTGTCGCATATGGACGCTGGGGGTGGCAATATGATCATAAAATTCGTTAGAGACAAGGAAAGGGAGATTCGGGATGTTGAAGAGGTTGTCTTGATCGATTGGGAGTATATGTCTTGGATGCCTTCGTGGTACGAGTCTGCAGAAATGTTGAAAGCAACCTTCTACGGAGAAACTACAGAGTTAGGAATCAAACAAGAGGTACTTAGTGTTATGGGGCGCGTAAACATGATACTTATATCATTTGTGGCGGTGGCTATGAAGAATGCCGTCTTCAGAACAGTTAGTTAGTAGTTTTGTTAGGGCATGCCATGCTATAGAGCTCACTCAATACAACTCTCTTTCAAATCCAGCTACAAGAATCCTTTAGCGACTTTGAATATTTGTCTCCTAAAAAAAAAGGTAGAAGTAGAAACCCAACAATCACAGTTGACCCACGTTTCTACAGTTGATACAAACGCCAGTCCGGGAAGCGTAGTAAGTAACTGTATGGGAGAATCCAGCAAGGCTACGAAGGAAATCACTCGGACACGATAGACAATTGGAATGTTATTCGGACGAAAACAATTTTCCCCATTATCAATACCAGCTACAAATTTGCCTTGAACACCTAAATCTCTTCATGGTTCTTACTAGATACCTCATAACTGCACAAAACCTGCTAGACTAGCCCAAATCAAAAAGGAAATACCCCTGCCAACCTAACAGAGACTTATGGGGCGGGTTTGGGGACAGACGCCGTTTCTACTGTAACCGTAGTAGTAGCGGGCGCGTAGCTAGAGACGGTCACTAAGATGTTGATTGCGAGGGTTAGCGCGGCCAGTGTGGAGGTAGGCACGGCGGCGGGTGGGGAGGTAGAGACGCCGGTAGTCCCGGAGAGAGCGTCGAGAGAAGGGGTCTGTTCGATGTGTCGATACCTTTCCGTTATGCTCCTGAGAAGTCCGACCACAGTTTCAATCCACTTCGCTCGATTTTTCTCAAATTGCTCCTGACAGAATCTCCTCAGCTCCCCAAATTGCTGCCTGCGCATTGATCCCAAAGGTGTTGTGGACTGGAGTTCCGTCTTCTGAAAGGCCATGGCCCTCCATCTCTTTCCCTCCGGGGCATAATAGTCATATGCGGCGTGACCATCCTGCTCAAGGCCAACACGAAGGAACAAGCCTTTGCACCCGGAAGCTGACCTGCGTTCGGCAATACACAGCGGATACAAGGTAGATTCGGTTTCTGGAGGTGAACTGGGCTGAACTTGCTGAGTAGGTTGACCCGGAGATACCTGAGCTGTGGAGGACGACATTGTTGGATTCATAGTTGGACGAATGTAGCGGTAGACTTCGCTGATTTGAACCAGTGATGATTGAACAATGCTAGAATAAATCCGAATGAAGCGGTGCTAGATCTAGCTTTGTACTTTGAAAATTTACCCACTGACCAGGGAAACTTTTTGAACGTGTTTGACATTGTTTGTCGGTTGTTTGCTTGTCTCACTTGCCTTGTGACTACGATTTCTGACGTCAACGACACACAACCACCAGTCTATGCCAAATATTTAGAAAGTGGTGGAGAGTTTGCTGTTTCACAAACAATCGCGTTCGAAATGGAGTTCCAATCTTCACATTCGCGGGCGAGAACTATCTCGAAGAACGTGGAAGAATTTACTGTAGAGGCGGTGACCAGGTGCGCGAAATCAAGGAACAACCGTATTCTGATCAAAGCTTTGTTTCAACTGTTAGCCACATGTGAGCACACGCCACATGTGTCAGCAGCATGTTGAGATGTTATTGAAAGTTGAATATGGTTGCTTCTTCATTTTAACGACTTGAACTTGCGCGCCACGGTATCCAGCGTTTTATTCTAGACATTTTTCTATCTACAAGAAAAAATCGAACAGGGATAACGGTTGGTATGGTCTAAGTATTCTGCCTTAGGTCTACATATAATTTAGATTTTTGGAGTTGATGGTTGGCGGAGAATACAACGCAGCTTCCTCGCTACTCTTTTTTATTAATGTTACTGAGGTGGCGCAGCCTTCCCAAGTTTGACTATCCTTCCTAACGCATGCCACATGATCCGGTAATAGCACCGCTAGCTGAAGAAATATATGCAATGCCAGTGCTAAAATTCACTCGATAAATTATTAACAACTTTGAGAAGTTGGAAGTAGAAGCCGTTGAAAGGTTAAGAATGGTAGAAATTGAGCAACGTGAGAGCAATGCGGCGCAGTGAGAGCGGGAGTCCAATGGAAGGTAATCCTCTCCTACACTACAGACTTTCCTTTAACTCATTCTGTCCCTTCATTACCCATCCCTTAAACGGATCCTCAACATTTGGATCTCGTCTGAGCTTCACGATCTAGTCCTCTCCATTCGGCACTAACGGCCCCTTCTTCACTGCTTCTCTCGCCTCAATCCTATCGGCCCAGCCCTTCAGTTTCGGAAGAGCGTCGAGGTCGATGCCAGCCCAAGGCGCCCAGCGCACCCACGTAAATGTCGAAATATCAGCAATGGAATACTTCCCACGGCTTCTGCCAGCGAGGAAATCGCGGTCTTGGAGCCGCGTTTCGAGGACTGAATAGAGGCGTTTGGTTTCGTTTTGGTAGCGGTCGATTCCATATTGGGATTTTTTCCGGAGCGTAGCGAAACTGTAAGAGGGGTGTTGGTAGAGCGCGGCAGTAATAGTGATGTGACTATCTCAAGGAAGGTATACTTACAAAATGGTTCGCTTGACCTTGCATAGGTCCCACACCCGCATTTTGGAAGAATAACCATTGTATCATCTCGCTCTTCCCATCGGCATCTTTGAAGTGGAAAGTAAAGTCTCTGTCGTAGTGCTCAGCCAGATATAGAAAGATAGCTCCAGATTCGAAAACAGCAAAGTCATTCCGCGAATGGTCTATAATAGCGGGAATTCGGCCATTAGGGTTCGTTTTGAGGAAGTCGGGCTGCTTTTGTTCGTCTTTGCTTACTTCGATGGGCGTAGGGTAGTAGGGGATGGCGAGCGCTTCGAAGATAGATATCTTTTGGCCGTTGGGAGTTGCGGAAGTGAGTAGCTCGATGGCGGACATTGTGGGTAGATTCTTTAGGGAAGAGGGTTGGGGTTGAGATAATGTGCACATATAGTCGTAGTTAGAGTTCAGTGAGGTTTTGGTGTTTTGGTTTTCTCTCAAGTACTTTTCTTGTCCATGTTGCCGCATGGTAGCTTATCGCATTATGACGTCTACAATATCTGACATGCGTATAACGATTTGGAATGACCTCACTCCATCTCTTCGCCCTTCCACAGTCCATTGTTGAGTCGCATTGACTGCATGAAAGTCGAGCCAAGTTGCAGCTGTGGAAGCTTGGAAAGCTATTCTCATGGGCTCATAATCCCGCGCTTCTTGATCCGATTCTAGTTCCAATTGCTAATCCATTAAGTACGATGCAGTGAAGCGTAGATGCTGTATGATGAATCAATGAAAGTCGCCAGGAGATGAGATGGAAAATTAGCGAGGCTGACAAGGGGGTCACAACGCAGCGAACTCCCTTACGCCACGACGACAACACAAGAGTCCAACATTTTGGAACCAGTTGGATAGCTAGATCAAACAGCATCACACGAAAAAACCAAGCAGAAACGAGAGGAAACGAGCATCGTTTGGACCGCCTCTTTTCTTGCGGGACCGATCAACCCTCCAACAACAACAACACAAGCGCACGGACAGTCAACGAACGCGCACACAGCTTCCCACTACATTTACCCAGCGACTGCGCGCCTGAACGGGTGCGCATGCACAACCCTAACTTCTTCTCCCCGCGCGCCTTCGTATCTCGACCAAAACAAC
This sequence comes from Byssothecium circinans, assembly GCA_010015675.1. NCBI lineage: Eukaryota > Fungi > Ascomycota > Dothideomycetes > Pleosporales > Massarinaceae > Byssothecium > Byssothecium circinans. Next base: position 121,662 of record ML977015.1, on the reverse strand, counting down.
ATCAAGGCGTCGCGATGGCACATGATCGCGACAGCGCAAAGGGATCTGCAAAAGACTCCGTCTGCAAAACTTGTAGCAGGATTATTGCGACCATCTCGTCGGACGGCGACTTGGTGCCCACATTGACGCAAGACCAAGCTTGTGATACCTGCAGGCGGTTCGAAGAGCTGTACGCTGTGCTTCAAACCACAAATGAGGCATATCGCGCAGTAGAGAGTAGGAGGAAGGAATACGGGCCGCGGGTTATAGCAGTGACGGCGTGTGACGCGGCGCGCAAGGCCTTCAACAATTACCTTTTGGAGATCGAGAGCACGCCCGGAAATGACACGTCTGCATCACCAAGGTTCCCGGCCGATGCATCCCAGCAACGAGGTCAAAAACGTCCTCTGTCACCATCATCGCCTCAAGCAAGCGCAAAGCGTCTCCGCCCCACTCTCAATTCCTCGCGCCGCGGCGTCAGCTTTGATAACGCCGTCGTCTTCCATGACAAGGAGAGCAGCCGCCCAGATGATGCGTTCAATCGAAGAAGCGATGCGTATACGCCTGGAAGGAATGCGCCGCCTCAGGGGACGGAGTATCTAGACACCAGCGGATACCCAGTAAATTCATGGGTCCAGTTTCTTGGGGTGAAAAAACTTGGGAAAGGTTGGGTGGAGACGAAGGAGGGAAAAGAGATGGACGACGAATGGCAAAAACAGCTTGAAGACGAGAACGGCGTGAAGAAAGAGGTTGAAGAGAAGCATGTTGTTAGAGAGAAGCAAGAGAACCGCATAAGCGCGCCGAAACAGAATGGTGAAGAGCTAAATGCGGATTTACCAGCGGTAGGAGATGTAGAAACCGGGGACGTATCGAAAAGTAAATCTCAACTAGAGCAGCTTGAGAAAGAGCTAGACCCAGAGGAGCCTTCGAAATTATCCATCACTGCGAGCAGAACGACCTCAAGTGAGCGGACTGACGAGCCTTCAGCTCAACTCGACATGGAGACCGAGACAGGACAATCCACAAATACAGCACACACCCCACTTCAAGTGTTGACCGCCCCGGATATAAATGATATCAGAACACACAATGGTCGCTTACCCACACCTCAAGAGGAAGATGCAGAGCTGTATACCTACGGCATGGGGTGGTCAAAGAAGGTATCGCCAAACTCGACACCGAAGGGGATACAGTGGCGGGCCGGTGCACCGGAATCCCTTTCGAACACTGAGGTGGAGGATAATTTGCATCGTGGTCGTTAAGAATCTGTTGACGGGTCAGAGCCATGTGGGTGGTGTGGTCAGGCAAGGCACTGCGCTCTCTTTTAAATCTCCGCCTTGACGCGCACTGGGCTTTTTTTTTGCCTACTTCTCTTCTATCTTATTAATTTCTTTTCTCTCTATATGGAGAGAACTATAATATCTTTCTGTCACTGGCATTGTTTTATACCCCCTTTGCGAAGCTGTTTCAGTAACAATCATGTCCGACCCATTCCCATTTTCTTTTCAGTTTCTTTCTCACGAAGCCTGAGTCACCCGACATCTACGCCTCCGTCTCACGCAAAACCTCGTCATACAGTTATTCTCGTGGCCCAACAGCGACTGTCAGCCGGACGTTTCTGATTTGGTCATGGCATTGCAAAGGTCTGACGATGGTGACGCTGGTATTAGCAAAAGTCAAACTGATCGACACAGCTTCTAATGCACTTGCGAGGTACAGCTAATGGAACTCCGTCTCTACAAACGCGCTACAAGGCGTAGACCAATAAGCTACTGGAGAAAAGATGGAGAAACCTTTTTGACATATGCCAAAGGCGCCATCATATATAAGACACGGAAGCAAGCATTGGCCTGCCGTTCTTGCCACCGAGAGTTCGACAAGCGGCCAGCGGGAGGGGAAGGTTCGTGCCGACGATTCCACTGCTAGTCTACTACAGTACTGACGTCTGCGACGAGTCGGTCCCGCGTAATCGGCCCATCTACGGGCCCTCCCACTTTACAATATTATGAACGAGTATTTACCTTGACGACGCAATGGTGCTTTCATTCCCCCGTCTTTGGATGCACACGCACACACCTATCATTCGAAGCGGGGTTGTTGTTCGAAAACGCAGGGACAGTCTGCTCAGCATTATTCCAATAAGATTATGCATATGTGAATGCCTCCAGAGTATTGGAGAAACGTCACTACCCGGCACAGCGGTTTATAGTGTCCCTGCGTGCATATCACCGGTGGTATTCATCAAGCAATACAGATACAGCCACCTGGGATTCTCAACGTCTCTTATCTCGGAATAAGCATGCACTGCTCTGATTCGTTGTGCCAAACTAAACGATTTTCGAACAATTGTTGGTATTAAAGGAAACGCTGATAACTCAAACATTTCGAGAATTGACATCTTCGGTCCTTTCCATCTCGCAAAAGAAAGATGCGAGAACAACGTCATCTCCACTAAGGGAATCCTCTTAGATCTCCCCGAGGTTCACCCTATCCTCCAAGGTTGTGACGCAAGCTCAGCCGCCGGAGGCACCACGGCATCATAAAGCCGGATAGGGCCGAAGTCCTCATCTCGCCTCCAGCCCCCTCACTATCAATTCAAAACAAGGACCACGAATTGAAGGGTATTGTATGGGTTGGCGGAGATCGCCAGAGAAAACCTTCCAACGAACCAAAAAGTAAAAAAGGCAGGCAGAGTGCCAACAAGCAGGTCCCGGGCCTTCCCGGGCTTCAGCCGGTTCATACTCGGACAGTGCGAACAATACCCCGTCCTTGCCTCGTAAAGGCGTTGGAGTGCAGGCACTGTTGCGGACCCATGGCGTAACCAAAGATTCTACTTGTTTTTTACTCTTGCGTTTAGGTTACCACTGCTGTCCCCAGTCGCCGCACAGTAGCTCGGATCTCTATGAGCGTTTTCTGGATGAGATCTAAGAGATGGGGCTTTCTTTTAGTTCGCCATAATGGATGCAGGGACGGACTGCGATGCGTTCGGTGTTGAAAGCCGGTCGAAACGTTGGTGAAGGAGAACTGAGTGCAGTGTCAGAAAGGTGAATGGATGAGGGGTTTATTTTCTTGGTTACTATGATTGCGCCTCCCAATAATGTGTGGACGAACAGATGGAGGCGGACTTTGCTCCTGAGGGCCTGATTCGTGCGAGGTGGGGGATGGCTATCACATGACAGGCTTTCACTTGATTGTGATGAAGAAAGGCTTGATTACACTAGAACACATCCAAAGCTGTGGAGAGCATTGGTAGACTTCTAACAGGTCAGGTGAGTACGGAGTACTCCGTAACAGATGTCAGAGCTCTTGCAGCTACAAAACCGTTCCTTGGCGATCCCCCGTCTTGCTCCCCGCGTCAATTTTCTCTCCCTCTCGACTCATTGACGCGCATGTTAGTAAACTTGTTGCTGCACGACGCTTCTCAGAGCTTGGATTCGTCCATATATCTGGTGGTTGGTAATTGAGAAAATCTACGGAGTATAGCCGATCTAAGCGATAATAGATACGGCTCCGAGAATCTTCCTAATTTATTGTCTGCAGCGTCAACAGCGCCAAACAAACGCTCCAGTGTTTTGTTGATTGAAGCCCCTGCATCCGACGGGGCATAACGCTAGTCAGATGTACAGCGAGCAAGCCCCATCCATGTCGATCCCTACATTAGCAGCCGAAGGCTTCCCTCCAACCGCCTGCACAGGTTTCCACGCCAGAAGCCCTCTAGAAGATGTGAACTTTAAACGAGAAAAAACCAGCGGTGTACCGGAAGCCTGCAGAAAGCTTCTACGGACTCCAATCGAAGTGTAAGGCTATGATTAATCACTGGCATGCATGTGCACGCCGAAAGTGTATAATCGTTTCGAGACAGCCATGCATTGACTCACTAGCGCTTCGATAAGATGTGGGTCACATGTTAGGTTCCGGTCTACTAGCCCGATATTCTAAACTTTGCAGTGACGTCTCAGAAATCAGCCCTGTGTGCGCGCATTCCTTGGGGGCTTTTTACGGTGTACGGAGGCGTGGGATGATGGAAGAACAAGCTGTTGATTGGAACGTCGGAGGGATCGGCGCAGAGTATGGAGACGCATTGGGCGGAAGACACCATGGAAGTCGACGGTGTGCTGCCTCAAAGCTATGCCCAAAGCCCTCGGGTGGTGGATTGCGACGCACGCATGCTTTGCTGGCTTTGCATTTACACCGCCATGGCGGGCTTCTGCGGAGCAGTTTTCTCTAACGTAAATGGGTGGGGGTAGTTTGTGGAAAGTCCACCTGGGGCGTCCGTCTGCAGCAGCATGTAATCAACCCTCCTACAGTGTCTTAAGGAATAATGCCTACCATTACAGTGCCATACCATGTCGTGCTACCTGATAATTTTTGATAAGAGATACCATGACCATGATCAGCGGTGAAGATATGCGAAAGAAAGTCTGACGAGAGCGACTGATGGCATGAGGCGGATCCGTAAACGGTAATATAGCATTTGTTGACGGCCTACTTGCGGATCCGCACAGAGCACATACCTCACCTCACATACACACAACAATATTAGCGGTGTGGTTTGCATTTCTCGGCCCTATAAACCCTCGCGTATCACGGCTGCATCTATCATCATCCTGTGACGCAATCTTCTGGAAGCCGGGAAGAATGCTGCCCGGAGACTAAACTGGCGAGTAATCTCACAATGAAACACCCCACGGAAGAATGGGACCCACATGTTCACATTCAACATAATGCAAAACGGTAGCGAGCCGAAAGAGGTGCCACAGGTTTCTCGCCGTCTCGATGTAGTGCACCCTTCCACATCTAAATCAACGCTATGCTTTTGAACCCTTCGACGCTCCGCCATTACATATAGAGACTCTTTGATACGACCTCAAAGCGCCGCTATCGCCACGTTTCTTGCACGTGGTGATGGCGAAAGATTAGGTTTGTGCGAGGGTCGTATGCAGTGTGCCTCGTTGTGCGTTATTTCCGTCGGTAGTATGTCGGTGGTGGGATGGTGTGATCTGAAGAATGCTGGGATGCCTGGAGATGGGAAACGCGGAGGCTACGTCAAGTGCAGGTGCAGGTGGCGGGGGTAGGCATTGACCTCCAGGCCTGTTTTTTTTTTTTTTGAAGGCATGTGAAGCAAAGCGAAAGCGAATCCGACGACATGGGTTGACGATTGTGCGGAGCTTCTCATTGAGATTGAGAGTGAGAGAAGACTGGCAAGTGTGAGTCGAAGTGATGAGGAGGTATTCTACTAACTACAATCTATCTATTGTGAAGAGAAGAGCGGTAACTTTTTAACCAAGAGCTTTGGGTATCTGGTAACGAATACCTATCCCAAGCCTGAATACACTCCGGGGCAGAGTAGAACGCTCAATTTAACGCCTGTCTTGAGTACTCCAAAACGCGCCTCCTGTGTAGGGCAGCCCTGCTAACCTACACTTGTTGCGATCTTCTTTTCTCTCGGCACTATCATGCCGTAATGCTGGTGGTGTGTGATCTCCGCCCTGGAGCTCTGCATTGGCGCCGGCGAGGAAGCGAGTGCCCATAAAGGCGGTCGCCGAGACGGAACGTGTTCGTCGAGTGGATGTTGGGGACGCATCCCCTTCGTACGCTTCGTTTCAGTCTGAGCCAATTGTGTTCTTCTCACGCGATCATAGCCTGATCCTGTTCTTCAAAGTGCCATTGCTCACATAAAGCCTTGACACGATACTCTGTTGCCCATCCAATGTCCGCCTCAATGCCACGAAGCAAATCCACGACTGCCTGGCGCTCCCTAGGGTCGATCAGGCACTGGCCAGCCGTAAAGAGAGGTTGGACAGAGTGGATGCGAACAGCTTCGTCGGAGCGGCTGAGAGAGATGGCAACGATTTCGCGACTATGTGCCTGACAGGCGGCAAGGACGGAATGGTACGAGTTCATACGGGCAGATACTGTTGTTCGTCCTTGTGTAGACTCGTGTGGCTTATTCATGAGCAGTTGTATCTGGCTCATGTGGTAGGCCTGCATCGTCGAAGCGCACATGGGAATACTGTACCACACTTCTGGGAAGAGCGGTTCGTCGCCGTGGACCATGCCACTATGTGAACAAGCAGTTTCGACCCTGGCGCAGGGCTTGAAGGTGATTGGCAGCCCGTCGTGCCAGACTTGGAATTGCCGTTGCAAAGACTGCCAGTAGTCTAGCAGTGTGCGTTGTGTGATGTTGGTGAAGGTGGGACTGAAGTCCTCGCAGATGTCGTCCCCTGATGCCATGAAATTGACTAGCTTAGACATCAGCCAGACAAGAGCGTTGCAGATGAGATCTTCCTTCATCATGCTGTCGCCTTCGGGGTAACCACTGTCGGTTGAGTTGCTGGGGACGATGAAGCCATTATCGTCGAGTAGGAGACCTGCCTCCTTCCAGATCGAGAGGTCTTCAGTATCGAGTCGTGTGTGGGTCTTGTTGATGACTAAGGTGCATTGTTAGGACCGAATGGAGTGTAATGAAGAGACGGATAGCTTACAAGCTGCGAGCATATCCTGACGGGCAATATTCCAGAAAGTGGCTCGGCGTGCTTTGGACATAGAACTGAGATTAGCTGATGTGATCTGAGAATCGGGCGTAGGCATCTGCAGAGGCATCATACGTTCTTGTGCAATTACAAGGAGTGACTTGGCACCATTGAGATGTTTCGCCCACTCTGGAATTGAGGCGTCGAGAAACTCATAGACGCACAGTATGGCCGAAGCAGCCAGTAGCTCGTCCGTGTTGGACTTGAAGGAGGTGTTGGTCGATTTTCTCCGACGCTTGGTGGCCGGAGTTTCGCCGCACGAGGAATCCAGATCTGAGTCCGAGTCGATAGATATTGAGTCATTCTTCAACGCAGAAAGGAGAAGAGACACGGCAGTGTCGTAATACTGTGTTGCTTTGTGGTACCAGTCGACTGACTGCGAGTCCGGGTACACCTCCGTTCGCGCCTGTCTCGACAGATTACCTCTTGTGATGGGCTTGCGACCCTGCACGCGGGCAAGCGCCTTGGCTGCATACGCGACTGCCGCATACTTCAGAAGCGGGTTCTCGCGAGCCTTGACTGGCACATAAGATGAGAAGTATGTTCCCAGGTCAAAGAGATCCATCCAGTACCCCGGGCCTTCAGAGAAGTACCTCATAAGGAATGCGATCTCGTGGTCCCGTTCGGTCATGAGGTCGCTCGCTGAAGATGGTGTCCGTTTGCTCGTCGACAAGGAGCTTGATCGTGGGATTTCGGCATCGAAAGGGGAGCCAAGTCGCGGGTCGATGGGTGGTGGTGTCATCGACGCCGAATGTGTGAGGTAGGGGTGGAAGTGTGAAGCCAAGGAGACCGGGGTCGAGATCGGTGTTCCTGAAGAAGATCTTTCAAGAGGGGGGAGAGCATCGAGCTCTGGAGTGAAGCACATTGGGGCACTGGTCGGGAACATCTCTAGGCCCGTGTTCGATGGTGCGCTGGTTACAGAGTGAAGGTTATTCGGAGTTGGCCATGAGGTGATGGAAGGCCTGGGCTCAAAGGGCGCCGGTGAGTCTCCCGATGCAGTTGACATGTTGTCAAATTCGGGCGTGAAGGGGTCGAGATAGGGGTTGGTTGTGTTGATAAAGGTCACTGGACCGTGATTAGCTGGGTCTTTGGTCAAGTCAACTTGACGGCAGAGCGTACCTTGTTTGGGGATTTCCGCCCAAATCGTATCGTCATCGAATGTGTTCTTGTAGGCGTAGAATCCCTTCAATGTGTTTTCGTCTCCTGAGTCGTCACCGTTCATAGAGGCATTGTGCTGATGACGAAAGACGATGCCAGAGCTGGGCACACATTCGCGTGAAGCTTTGCTGCATTGTCCACAGATGGGCTTCTTCTCGTCGCACTTCAGCTTCCTTTGACGGCAAGTCAAGCTGTAGGGAGCGGTTAGAGGGTGGTTGTTGGATGGCGAGGGGCCTGTTCTACTTACCATCCCGTTCGTGAGCGCACCATGTTCGGAGCTGTCGTGTGAAGGTAATGGCAAAGATTGAATGAATAGGCAGTGAGCAGCCTGGGTTCTTTAGTCGACCCTGGCTGGGTGGCCAATAGGTTATATGTAGGTCGACATGGTTGCGGACTGTTGTTAGAGGACGAATGCGGGGTCTACAAACTACGATAGTTCATGCCAAGCGGATTCTAGGGCACCCACGTTCATCATTGAGGTGCAGGCCAGCGTATGCTCGAGAAGGGGTTTGCCTGCTTGAGCTTTTGCTCGTGTTGCTGGAACCTGAATCGCAGCAATCGAGCTCTTCAATCTGGGGTAAGAGATATCAGCTAAGCTACATCCCAGGCGAGCAACTGGCATGGGCCCCTGCGGCCAGCGTTATGCGAGTCAAGCGCGTAGCCCGACTCATGGCCGACGCCGCACAGAAAATCACAAACTAGCGTTACCATGCACGTGGATTCTGTCCGGAAAGTCACCGCTAGCATTTGCCACTACTTTCGCTTCCTTCCTTGCATTGCCCCCACTGTGCGCGGGCAGTCGAGGTTATCCGACGGCTCCTTTCCGACATGCGCCCATGTGTACCCTCTAAACCCACGTTTCGGCCAAAGCAGCTATCAAATCATGTAGATCGGAGTTGACTCCAGGCGTTGAGAGCAAACTCCTCCCACGCGCTCTCGGTGACAGCAACGTCCATGCATCCATATCCGAGTAGCGTGGAATACCGGACACACATCGGTGAAAAGGTGAGTCGTCACGTCTGCGAGCGTGACTGGCTCATCATTTTGACGTTTTAAGCTTCTTCTTCGGGCGTTCTGCGAGCGCTTCCTCATCCGGCGCCCCGTCATCGCCACTATCCGCGTCGGCCATGTCCTCATCGCTGTCGCCACTGCTCTGGTGGTTTTCGTCATACTCTTCACCCACCTCGGACTCAGAATCGGCGTGGAAGTCCTCGTCGACGCTCTCGTCGTCCTCGTCTGCGCTACCGCGATTTGCGACCTCACCGTCACTAGAAGCGAGATCATCGTCTTGGAGTGCGGCAGCCAGGATCGCCCCAGACTAGTGGATGCAGCGTTAGCGTTGGATCATGTGAAGCGAATAATGGAGACTTACATCATCGGCCATCTCATTCTTCGTCTTGATGCCCTTGGCCCGGAAGAAGTTCTCGAGAGGTTGTTGCTCCTCACTGTGGGGTTGGTCAGTATGCGGGGTGCGAGCTGCGCCTAATCAAAACACTCACCGATTGATGTTTGAGAACTGATGTTCCGCCATACCTCCTTTCATGGTGAAGGTGATGTCAAACGTCCGACTCGCCGCCATAGCGCCGCCGACGCGAGACATGGTCACGGAGAGAATGTGCTCCATGCTTATGTAGGTCGCTGGTTTTGGCACGAATACGAATGCCTTATCAAGGCAATAGAGATGGCCTTCGTTGGCTTTGATGGAGCACTTTACGCCCGATTGCTCGTGATGGCTGATGAAATCCCGTGACGGCCTAGTGATGCGCTTCCCCGTGAGGCCTTTGAAGATTTCGGAAACCACCACGGCCATGGGAGCTTCGTAGTGTGGTTGCAGCTTGTCTTTGTACTTGGACTCCAGCATGTCATCCGTCATGTTGATGTCGAGATTGACCTCCTCGTCGCGCTTGAACTGCATGACCAAGAACGGGTATCGTGTCTGGCCCTGCCGCAGCGGCGGATCCAACCCCACGACAATGAGCGTGTGCTGGTCATCGGGCTTGGGCAGGACCATGAACTTCTTGACGGCGTCGAACTGAATCTTGTAGTCGTACGTCTTGCCCCGCAGCCGGAACGAGCTCTCGTACATGTCAATGTCGAAGCGGCCACGTGGTGTCAAGTGCAGGACCTCCTGGAAGGTAGCGTATGTGTCGCCCGCAACCTCGCCAATGTCGGCCTTCTCCATAAGCGTCTCGTAGAATAACGTGGCGGCGTTCTGCTCCTCGGTGTCGGCGTCTTCCTCGCCAGAGAGGTCGTCGCCGTCTTCCCGCTTCTCCTTCTTGGACGTCATGCCAGGGATGTAGAAGCGCATCTCAACCAGCTGGTCTCGCGCGCCTGCCGACTTCTTGCCCCGGAAGCGCGCACCGCCCAGCGCTCCATTTGTGCCCGCGTCGCCGTCCGCTGGGAGCGAAAAATCGACCGCCACCTCATTCTTGCCCGCCAGATTTGTGTTTGAGATTTCCGTGTACGGCACTTCGAATGCGGGGCGGTTCGCGACGTTGAAGGAGAGCTCGGCCTTGCCAAATTCGGCCTTGCCCCAGTTCCAGCCGCGCAGGGCGTGCTCGCGGTTCTCGAGGTTGATGGCGTACCAGATCTTGAACAACTTGGCGATGCGATCAAAGTCCTCATGGTTGAAGCCGTCGAGTTGGATGATGCCTTCTTTCCGCGTGAGTATCTTGACTTCGTAGCCCCGAGCTGCCCGACTCCACTGCGCCGACAGCAGATCGGCCTTGTCCACCGTGAAGTTAGAGTCGCCGCCTTTAGCGGGCTTCCACCCCCATCCAGATTCTGCGAACCGTGTGGTGCCGGCCTGCTTGGACAGGTTCATGTGGATGTTGTCGAAAGCCTCCCTGTCCATCCATTAGCCGAAACCCCTGCTGTGGGCAGGTTTCCGACTTACATTTTGAGTATTTGTGAAGCGCAACGATGGAGAAGAAAGGTGTTGTGTAGGTTGCCGACAAGCTTGAGCAAGAGCTGCGCCTGAGGTGAGGGCAACGCGCTCGGTCGCGCCTGGAATAACTTTTCGTGACTAAGCGAAGTCACGTGAAGGTGTACCCAGCCCTATCTCAGGGCTTTACCTTCTGATTGGAAGCAGAGGAAAGAGAAGGAATTCAATACATAGCTACTAAGTGCTCCTATGTATCAGTTATCAAGTAAGATAAACCATATTGTGCGTCTATCACGACGAAGTGTAGGTAAATGAGAGCTCTTACTTGACACTGTACGATTATACTACCATGTATACCTCTTGTGAACTAAATGTCTACACGAGGATTTCCGTGAGTTTAAGTAGATCTATCCCCGCTTTATATCGGAAAAGTCACCCGAAGCTCATGATGACGAAATTCAAGTGAGACCACAGCCACTTCACCACCAGTTCCTCCCTGATTACCACTTCAAAGAATTTGAAAAACAACACAAGAAGTTCAAGTCGCATCACAAGTAATAGGATTTAAAGAGTCTCTAACATTAACACCATCATTCTAGATAACTATTAACACTTTTCCAAAAAAAAAAAAAAAAAAAAGAACGTCGTTGAGCGTTGAAGCTGAAGCCCCCACAAAACAGGCAGGCAAGATCAGCTCACCCAACGATCTTGACCCTTTAACTCCACAGACGATCTGTCTCCAGATTGTATCCTAGCTCCAAATGTTCGCTAAAAGCAACCACCCTCATGTTCATCCCCGACATTAGAGAGCGTTGCAATTAGGGCCGGGCCGCACTCTAGCCCTTCACTCGCGTAGACAAGAAAGCCGTCAAAATACTTTGTAAGGCACTTCTAGAGACTTAACACGGAGCTTCACACAGAATCGCTACTGCCAGCTTTCCCCTCACCACAAGCACCCTTCTCACCCATCCGCTCAACTCCCCTCACACCAAACCCTCGCGGAGAAACAAGACTCAACCGCTGCCGTCCGTCCCGCTTACAGCAACACCCACCGAACACGACCAAACAGACCTGCCCAAGGGTAACATGGTAACACGTCCAGCCACGAGACCCTTAGCCGTCCCCCAACAAGGGCCTCAAAGGTCCAGTACTTGAAAGTGTGAATAATGGTGCCTGTACACCAAAGGCCCACAGCGAGGAATACCTAGCATACGCGAGTACCAATGACTCGTTTAGTCCTATCCAACCTAGCATGTGAACTTCTCCCCCTAGCCCTAGCCCTGGGGGATCTACCATGGTACAGTAGCACTAGCGTCGAATTACGTACAGGGCCCCTGGCGTGATCGTGATCTTCTACATTACAGGGGAAAAAATGGAGAACCACGCACGCTGCGCTGGACTGTTGGGAGTGAACCAGTCTAATCCAACAGTAGACAAGACCGTTGAATTCAAAACATCGTCTTCATTCGCTGTTGTTGTCGAGCGTGGAAATGACCCTGTCAATTGTTGAGCTTTCTTTTTATGAATTATGGGGCTATGTGTGTTAGAGAGATCATTTGGTGGGCTAGACAGTGGGACGACGTCGACAGTACAGTCGTGTCTGCAGGGCGGGGTGCCGATTTCCGTTCGTTAAATTAATAATGCGGGAGTTATTATTTGCTTCGCTGTCTGGGCTTACATCTGGGTTGCATGCAGCATACGAGTATGAATGGTGGTTGGGTCAATCGATCAGGTTTTGGCGTGGGATCAGATCCGACGTCACAATACATAGGCAGGACCAACCTCTCCGACCTTCATGTCGCGGAAGAAATAGTAAGATTCGCTATACTGTACTCATGCACACCGGTGGATTCGGAGTCACGTTTTTGCCACCCTCTGCGATGGACACACTTCTTAAATTATCGTTGGGGCCTTGTTGGTTCGCTGGGTGTGAGATTTGCACGGGACTCCGACTTCAGTGGTGTCCACTACGCTCCGCGAGTAGCATTGGTTTTGATGGACTCTATGGGCGCATAGACTGTAGGTGTGCGATGGTGTCTGAAGGTGTTCAAACTACGATTCACCTTGCTTCCTACAATGCTTGAACCTTGACGCCATCCACCACGCGTTCCAATTACATGCCACGTGTAATAATAGACGCCATCCCATCTTGTACGTACAGAAGAAGTTTCCGGTGTAGCCATGATCTAGATTCCGCGGAAGGCGATCTTCTTTCTAGCTGGGGGGAGGTGAAGGATTTGCAAACGCAGACGCAGACGCAGACGCAGACGCAGACGCCACAACCAACATCAGCAAATCATACCATGGTATTAGCATCATACACGACAATAATGCACATCATCGAACAATGAATAACAAGAATGGGAAAAAAGGAAAAATCCTGCATCCCATTCACATTTCCCATCATCCTACCCATGGCAAAAAAAAAATCGCTACACCCTGGGTCCGTGCCCAGGTCCTCATCCGATATTCCTTCCACAGCACGGGGTCCACCTACTCCGGACTACCGGATCGGGACCTTCACGGCGAGCTGCATCATGCCACTCACTACTGGCCTACATGCCATGTCATGCAATGCCTCACATCTGACTGGAAACCGCTTATGTATGTACTTTGATGTCGCACGTCCCGCTATCCCGTCACGTCACGCCACCCCCAAGCCTCACTCTTTATGTATGGAACGAATCTCATCCGCTGACCTAGCGTTTGCAGCGTTTAAAAACAGGGTGGAAACGGGTGCTGCCGCGTTACAGAAACGTCCTGCGGGGATCGGGGCTTCCGTACATGCGCGTGAGATTTTGCGAGACGGGGGTGTTGGCGCGAGCTCGAGATCTGCATTTAGCGCGATGCTTGATGAGAGGCTCGAGTAGGATGCTGATTGGGTGGGCATCATTATTGCAAGGTTGAGTTCGGAAGGGGACGGTTCCTTGCTGGTGAGGCTGGGAGGAAGGGAGCCCGCGGAGAAAGGGAAATGGTGTGGAAGTGGTGCGCCAGGATCCTAGATGGTCAAGGTATGGGTCAGGAAACGTGTTTCCAAAAGAAAGAGGTGTCGGTGTACTTCTGTTCGCCTCGGAATGAGGAGTCAGTTACCTTCGCGTAACCTTCTGGTCGTTTAATTTTTGAACTAGGTATTTATCGGTCGATCCCGTCCGGAACCAATTTGTAAGCCGAGGAGATGCACACAACTTGAAATGGCCCGTGTCAATTTTTTGTCGCTTTTAATACGTGAAACTCGTACCACCTGCTCCTTGTCCCTCTATCCTCGGCCCTCCAGTTGCACTTCCACTCCCCCTATCCAATATCCCTCCACTTCCGACATCCAACATCCCTCCGCTTGCAACACCCGGCGTTCCTCCGCTCCCACCGACTGGCATCCCTCCACTCCCGTCTGGTTGATAATATCCCATGAAGACGTCCTGGCTCGTAAACGGTAACGGGTTATACTGATCAAACTCAGTAAGAAAGAAGTGTGTCAGTGGAGACCGATTGTACAAGGACTGATGGAACTGGTTCCCACGTGGGAAAGGATAAGAATATGTACCAGGGTTCGAGCCTTGGGTCTGATTTTGATAGCCACAGTAGTTGTTGAAGGGTGATTCTTGGTAGTGCTCTAGGAAATCATCCGTCATGTGGGATTGCGTGAAGAGGTCGGCATCTGGCGGCGTGTGCTCGGTAGGGAGGGATTCGGCGAGGTCTTCGTTTATAAGATCGCTCATGTCCTGTGACAGCATTGTGAGAAAGGTCTGACAGATTGGATGTTACTTACGATTGGAATACTGACGACCATCTTCTGGAGAAGGTTTAGGATGATGGAATGCGCGCGTCTCGCCATTCCGTTGGTACTTCTCAAGGCGCGCAGCCATCGTACTAGCTTCTTGAGTACCGCCACCGTGTTGTTCCCTCCACTTGCCGGGGGGCCTTTGTCGGAAAGGTCAAACATGAGAATAGCAAGGCTCTGCATGATGTAATGAACCGCCGTCCACCATGGGAAAATCTCATATATGCGAGATCGCTCATTGACCATGTCGTCTGGAAGTAGAGCGGCTAAGGATTTTGCAGAAGAGACACAGATGGTGGCCATCCTGTGGTTGAAATCGTTAGAGCCTTGCGATTGGTTTGGGATGCGGCGATCGAGACGACAGAGGCACGGTCGAGTCATCAAGATCTTCGTGCTGTGATAATAGACTGTCAGGTTCCTCCGCTCGTATGTCATTGGCTGGTCTCCGCGATCGTGGGATAATACATCGAGACCAGTGGGGAGTGAAGCAGCCCATCTTTCCAGGTCCTCCATGATCTCGGTGATGATACGTTGAACGTCTTTCCAAGACCTCTTGATAACACTTGGAGAGTAGATTTCGGTAAGAATCCTCTGTGATATTTTCCCGAGTTTCACTGTGCTAGTCAGGTACGTCCCTGAATTAGCAGGACCGCGAGAATTCAGTGGAGAATCAAATCCTCTGGACGATGATGCAGAGCTTGCTTCCGAGACTGTAGAGTCGTCGGCAGTTGTCGGTCTAGGTCGCGTGCCGAACAGAGCTTGTATCCTGGCTTCCTCGAAGTCGTCGCAGGAGATTGGGAGGGGAAGATATACTGAGCATTGCGATTCGATGCCAACGCTTGGTCGACCAGTAATGACAGATAGTAATCTCTCTAGTGTATACACACCCCACCATATGCGTGCGAGGATTTCCTTCTTGACGGCAGTAGCAGTGCGGTCTTCGTTTCGGACGTGCAATCCAAGACTAAAGCTACTACGGACGGCCATTCCAACGACTATCCAGGAGCTGCAGGGTATTATTAGCCATGCGTACATTGGATTGAAAGAGATACTGACCGATTCGTATGCCCTATAGCTAGGTAGTAGAATGCAAGTAGCGCCGTCTAACAATAAATCAGTACTAAGATCTGGGGCATTGCAGCCGTGAGGTTAGAACCCCAAGTACATTTGCATAGAATAGGCCTATTATCGTATTGCAGGACTTGTGATCCCGCGCTGGAATGTGAGCTTACTATCTGTGTCTGGGGCAGGTCCGGATCAGAAAACCACCTGTGATAACCA
Organism: Byssothecium circinans; assembly: GCA_010015675.1. NCBI lineage: Eukaryota > Fungi > Ascomycota > Dothideomycetes > Pleosporales > Massarinaceae > Byssothecium > Byssothecium circinans. Next base: position 106,049 of record ML977015.1, on the reverse strand, counting down.
TGTTAGTCGGAGATAGTTGCAAGGAGAGTGTGCTTTCGAGATACAAAAAATGGTCAAATCTCGTTTACGATGTTGTGTTTTCGTCCTGATACTAGTGTACAGAACTCAACCAGATGGAAAACAATCGAGAGGAGCTTACCATGGGTCTTTCAAACTCAGGGCCCAAGCCCGGGAGTGATAAATGAAATGATCCCGCTCTACACTCTGTCAGCAACACTTCCTATAGGAAGACTCCGCAATTTTACCATCTGCACGCCATTCCGCATCCGTCAAATGAGAGAATACGGCTCCGATAGCGAACACTAGATTGAGCATGGCCTGCCACTTCCGAGGAAGCTGATACGGTTGTCCTTGGGCTAAAGCAGCGTAGTAGTGATAGAACTGGTTGACGAACGTCTTCTTTGGCAGAATGGGAAAGGTCTTATGCACAGTGTCCATGTAGCATCGGACGAGCCTATCTGCGGTCTCGAGCGGTGGAAGGTCGAATGGATCGACCATGAAATCCATGTCGATGGTCTCACCATCGAGATTGAAATTGAAGTTGCTCGTAGGCACTTGCGGAACAGGATCCTGCATTTGGCGCTGTCTCAATGCAGCTTCCCGATCCGCCCATGCTCTGGCATTTGAGCCAGGTGGCCCATAGGGGCCTCTGTAGACGTCTTTCCCATGGCTTGCTGCTGTGACAGCTTCGTGATTGAGTTGGCGAAGCCACTGTACTTCGGAATTCTTGCCCACGTAGCCAGTGGCTCGAGATTGCTCGTTCCGGAGTATATCCTCATTCATGTTGTCAAGATCTTCGTTGGAACCGACTTCGGCAGATATGTTGGCCTCGCCTTCTTCTAGTTCTGCGTCTGGTTCTCCTTCGGTATTCCTCAACTTGGATGGGCTCTTCTGGATTGCCGCGGCCGCATCGGCAACATCAGCAGCCACGTCGGCAAGCAATTGGTCGATTTTCATCCTCTCCACATCGCCAACATCAGCTCGGAGCGATTTGAGGAATTGCAGCATCTCTTCGTTGTGCTCCGTTGCCCTGGTGATGATAAGTTCAGGTGGATGTGTCGATAAAGAAGAGGATTACTAACACCTTCAATCTATCCTTGCGGCTCGATGCATATATACATTGCGATTCGCTGTCCCTGCAGTGCTTGCATGATGGTTGCTCACCATTACAACGTATCTTTCGCGCTCGGCAGCTCAGGCATGCTCGAGGGACTCGATCGAGTCTGGACCTAGCCTGTTTCCGTGGTGGCTCATCGCGTCTCTCCAGACGAGGTATAGCTGAATCAAGGTGTCAGCAACTCCCTTGTCGAGCGAGAGGAAGACTTGGATGTCGCCATGATGCAGGCTCGTGCGTACAGACTATAAAACGTTAGCAAAGCTCCCCGAGAGTGGTGGACACGTTTGTGCAGTTCCAAACCAGGAAAAGTATAAAAACACTTTGGAGGTTCAATGCGACACGTGCTCTGTGGCCAGAAGGTGGACCGACCCGATTTTGGACGAGTGTTCTCTGCCTCTTGCATACCCTGAGTGTTGGGACGATGACATGTTTGCGTAGACTTTGAGGTGAAATGGAGCTGACGGCGGGGAATAGGTAGAAGGAGGAAGTTTTTGCGAAGAAAGTGGAAGCTTTTTCATCCCGGAGGCTGCTATTCATGTCTATAGAGGACGTGATGAGAAGATGTAGCGCAGGCTGGGTGCAGACGTTGGTCATTGGCCAGATAGAAGGTAGCGAGAAATGTGCGGCTGTTCATTGGCTGCGTTTTTATGGTTGAGCGGAAGTGCTCTACTGCAAACTATTTGCACAGACTCTCGTGCTGCTGGTCCGGCTAAGCAGGCCGGGTCACGTGCGGGTGAAAGGGCTGGACAGCAAAGTGTGACGGGCCCGGTGTTCGTTGCCGGGCTAAGAACAGGAACCGGAAAGGTGGAGTGATGACGGCATCGTTACCCAGCCTTCAATGTTTGTAGGTGTGAGTACCTTGCCCCAGCCCTCAACTCCAATCACGTGCTCTACCCCGCCTGTCACGTGATAAGTGCCGCGGCTGTTCCTGCCTGCCCCGCAACACCTCAAGTGCTCACCTCACCTCACGTGCTGGAGCCTCACCTGGAGTCTCCCCATGCTTCGAGTCGACATGGCCGACAGCAGCGCGCAGCAGGACGAGCACGACTACTTCTCCAACGAGCCGCCGCCCAAAGACCTCCAGGCCAACGTCACGCTCGCTCGCGAGTTCATCGACCGCCATGGCAGCGAGGGCCGCCGCGTCGTGCTGGTCACGTCCGGAGGTACCACGGTGCCCCTCGAGACGCATACGGTGCGCTACATCGACAACTTCTCCGCCGGTACGCGCGGTGCCACGAGTGCCGAATACTTCCTCCAGAACCGCTACGCTGTCATCTTCCTGCATCGCCAGTTCTCGCTCCTGCCCTATTCGCGCCACTACTCGCACAACACGCGCTCCTTCCTCGACTACATGAGGGAAGAAGACAACCGCGTGGTGGTCGACGAGAGGCAGGCCGCCGACATGCTGGAGGTCCTGCGCCAGTACACAAAGGTCAAGCAGGAGGGTCGCCTGCTCATCCTCTCCTTCGTGACCATCACCGAGTATCTGTGGGACTTGCGCGCAGTCGCACAGCTCATGCGCCCGCTGGGCCCGAGGGCCATGTTCTACCTCGCTGCCGCCGTCTCCGACTTCTTCGTGCCGCGGGATCGCATGGTGGAGCACAAGATCCAGTCCAACGAGGAATTCCACCAGACTGACGGCCAAGCCGATGCCCGCCAACCTTCTGCTCACACCGACGGCCGCAAGCTGGTCATAGACCTTGAGCCTGTGCCCAAGTTCCTCAAGCAGTTGGTTGATGGCTGGGCGCCAGAGGGCATGATTGTAAGCTTCAAACTAGAGACTGACCCGTCTATCCTCGTGAAGAAGGCGCAGTACTCGCTCAACAAGTACTCGCACACGCTGGTCATCGGCAACCTGCTGCTCACGCGGAAGTGGGAAGTCGTCTTCGTGTCCGCTCTCGAGGGCGAAAAATGGATCCGCGTGCCTCGACATCGGCGGACGAAGAGTTTCTCAGGTGTCGCCTCGCTGGTCGGCTCTGCGGATCAGTCTACGCATGTAGAGGAGCCTGACTCGCTGTTGGATAGCGAGCATGCGATGCCACAGGGCGAGCCCGCGGTTGAAATCGAATCCCTCATTATTCCCGAGATTGAGCAGATGCACACAAAGTACATCGAAAAGATACAAGCGAAGCCAGGAACCTCGTAGCCGAATGTGTCAATCTGCGGCGTCTATATCTAAAAGTTCTACTTCATGTGCTCAGCTCTACTACTCTAGGATGATCTTCCATTTCGCCGTTGCGTGACGAACTCTCACCCCGCCTAAGATCAGCAATACCGCCCCGATGCCAACCACACCCACAAAGATGCCAGCCATCGTCCTGAAACAGTCCACGTAGCCGACTTTCTCCACCCAAGGAACGACTCCGTATAGAAATCCAAACGCAACCACATTCTTCAGCCCTTTTTTGGTCAGCCCCTGTTCAGACACCAGTTTGGTCAAGAGTAGCCATATTTATGATACCGGACCACACAGTGGAACAAGTCTTACCATTGACGAGAAGTAAAGTGTCGGAATTGATTGGCAACGCGCAGTCGCTCACATACGACATGGTGATGGTCGGAGTCTGTCATGGCCATCAGCTTCCGATCTCGATCAGCTATCGCGAAACTTACAGCCGTAAGGCCAACAGAAATCATGCCGTAACCGAAGAACAGTGCAACCCACGACAAAGTATTCTGCACTCCATAACCAAACAAAACACATCCGCCTGCCGTGATGAAGAATGGAAGGACCAGCATGTACAGACGGCTTTCCGGCTCGTAGATACCGTTATTCTTTTTGGTCCGCCGGGCGCACCATATATCGACAAGATCACCTATATCATTGTCAGTCTCAAACTACAGAACTAAAATGACGAGACGAACCACCAGCCCAAACACCAAACAAATTACCCAAAAGACCAGGAATGTTGATCAGGCCATTGATCTGGGGGCTCCAATTGTAAGGTGGCACTTGTAACACAAAAGCGTTCAGGATATTAACCGCGACGACAACAACAACAAGAGAGATCGAGTAGCACAGCGAAGCGTAGACGACGGCAGGATAGACAATCATGGGAAATGGCCTAGCGAACAACATGAAAAGATTCGTCGACGGAGTTACAGTCCACGACGTCAGCTCTTGAACAAACGTCTGCTTCGGTAGCTGCGGTTGCGTATCGTGGGATGTCCTTGCGCTGGGTCCTATGACGGACGCACCAACCTTGGCGACATCGATGTGCTTTTCGGATGCAGAAGTCGTTAGATCCACAACTGTACCCCTGCGGTTATACCTTGTCTCTAGCACAAACAGTAGCACTGCCAGAAAGTTCACAGCTATCATCAACTCATCAGCATTGTAACATAGAACCCTCACTCTACGAAAGATCCTTCACGCACATACGCACCGGTAAGAATAACAGCAATCCACTTATGCCACCTCCATCCCAGACTCTGGACCACAAACCCACAGATCAGGGGACCAAGCGTGTTTCCACCAGCAATCGCATTCCTATCGATATGCATCAGTACCAAAGCAGTCGATCGTTCTGAAACAATCATCCCGATTTGGAAGTACCTACATGTAGATTCCCATTTTCTGGCCCCTCTTGTGTAAGAAGTAGAGATCCTAGACACTTTTGTCTTAGTCACCACACTCTTTTGCTCGACTGGTTTGGGATCTGGTAACTGGCCTTTCCCGGTTACCGTTGCTTCTATTTTCCGATTACCCGGTTGGGTGGGGGAGATGAGGTACTGAATGGATGGATATCGGTACTCACGTTGACTTGACAATCGCCGCGCCAAGTGTCTCTGTGGAAGATCCCGCAAAAGCAGCTACAATGTTCGACCACAAAAGACTCTTAAAGCTCGTTGCAACGGCGCCCCATACGTAGTACAGGCATAGCAACAATGACGCGAAGACGAAAATCGGTCGTTTACTGAAGTAGTTTGCCAGCGGTACCCAGAAGAAATTGAATAAACCGAGGACGAGAATCGGCCACAGTAGCAGGTGCGAGGTTTCGGTCATGGAACGATTGAATTCGATATGTAGAATGAAGAACGCCGGTGCAAGGCCCCCAATTGCGAAATTGGTGAGAAAGGTGAAGGCGCAGACAGACGTGAAGGCGACATGCTTTTTCCATTTCGGCCAGCGGAGGGGATCGTTTGGATCGTTTGGATCGTTTGGATCGTTTGGATCGTTTGGATCGTTTGGATCGTTTGGATCGTTTGGATCGATAGGGGAGGGCGTGGGGACGAGCACGATGGAGTTTGTTGTTTGAGTGCCATTGTTAGTTACTGGTCATGCGTGGGATGGTCAGTGAGACAAGTTCTTGTGGTACGTCGAGGACGTTTTGGGTGAGCGGTACCGTGTTGTAGCCGCACCGTTCCCTCTGTCTGATCCAGATCCTTCAGTGATAAGAACCGCATATTTGGGGTTAGTTCGGATACGAAGAAAACACCCAAGAGGAGAACCAGCTGGTGGCTGGATGGCTATCTGCACTCTCTTTCGGTGGTGACATGGATGGGGAGATCATAAACAACTGTAGATGATTCAAAATGGTGACGGGATTTCTAGGGAATTGTTTGGATAATTGTATCGGCGAGATCTCACACTTGCCTCCGACATCTCGCTGTGTAGGCTAGCAAAACTCCGGCGACGGCTCTTTCAGCGGCCCCGCACTGCCGGGAGCCCACAACCTCGAGGTCTTGCTCGTCACTCGACACGTGAACAACGAGCTCAAGAAGCCTTCCGGCAATGCATGCACCGAATGTCAAAAGCACGCTATCCCATCCAGCATCTACCAGTCCCAACCACAATGGTAGATTCTAGGAAACATTATCCAGAATCACTGCAGTTGATGGCACAAAAGAAAGGCCATCTGGCCAGCTGACGACCCCGATCCTTGCTTGGCCATCCCGTCGCACGCACGCAATGCCGCATGCTCCCGTTATCGATACACCTTTTGAAAAGTGGCTGCATTTCCACCACGGTTGTGGGCCGATGGTGGCTGAGACGGGGGTGCGCGCGACATGGAGACTGTGGATGGGATGGCTCGAGGGAGAATCAATTCTGACGAGAGCAATGCAACCCTGAGCAGTATGCGCCCAGCCCTCACCTCGAGGTAGATTGGAGAAGCGCGTTGAGGGCGAGTGCGCAAGGTACGCCCCTTGACGATCTGGTTACCTTGGTATTGTTTACGTTTTGTGCTGCTGGTCGCGACTTCTCGTTTTCTCCACTCTCAACGTCATCTATCGTCGGAAATTTTTCTTTTGTTGATTGTCTCACTTTCTTCGGTAATGCTTCTCTAAGACACGTCTCGTTCTATTTGTGGGGGTTGTTTATCTCGAGCCCTCGGTCGTGAAGACGAGGCAGAGTTACATTCCAGGCGATGTCGTGCCACGTCCCCAGCGCTACCTCTCGCGCGCAGAGGCGAGCACAAAATAGCTTTGCACGACGGCGGCTGCAGCTGCGGAAGCATCGTGATCTTCTTCCGACATCGATAACGTTGCAGCAAGTCCAGCATCTATGACGGCGGCCGCATAATGATATGCATGACCCAGGATCTCAACGACAGCGCCCTATTTGTTTGGGAGCGTTTCTCGACAGACGCCTCTCACCTGTTATACACCGATTAGATAGCAGGAGACATGTCATGGACTGCCATCCCTTGCCTAAGCACATCTGCTCGCCTACGTCGACTCACTCGATGCAGACACAAGCGACGCCTTGCGCGCTCACGTTGCGCACCATCTATTGGACAACACTGCAAGTGCGACATATCGAATTGAGAGAACGGCACTGAGATATCAAGCATCAACATCGAGATTCCGGGGCAAAGGTTCTACGTAACGCTGAGCTCCGCACCACTTAAGATACCCCAGCCTCCCAATATGGAGTTCTTGCATCTGGCCCACAACCCTAGTTAACCGTTGGAGGGTAAGATTTCTGTCTCACCCCTTGGTTCCAGGACATCGAGCTAGTTATAAATGGTGTTTGGGGGCCTATCGTGTTATCGTGGACTCTTGCTCGGTTCTTTTGTCCGACACTCCTCACTCTCTCGTCATATCCTCTCGCGCTTTCTATCCTGTCCTATCGACTTGTTTTCGAGTCTTGGGAAGAACAAAAACAACGTCGATATCGACTGTGACAATTACTCCGAACCAATCATCGCCTCTGGGTAGAACCATGTCGCCTTTCAAAGCCCCTCGACCACCACCCTGCACGCCGGCAAACACTGCAAAGTTATGGGACGAATATGAACGGCGCGCTGTTGAGAACGCAAGGAGACGAGAGACTACTTGCTCGACATCGACTCGGCAAACACGGTTTTCAAGTGACACAGTCCTGGGCATAATCAAGAGCTATGATCCGCACTCTTCACCACGCATCCCTTGCCCTTCCCCATCGGCTGCAGCAAGTCCGCCATTCGACTTTGGCTTCAGCAATCCTCGGAAGACTAATGACACTACGTCTGGCGCCACAGTTGCGACTTGCAAGATATGCAAACAACCCATCCCTTCATCCCCAGGCGTTTGCGAAGCATGCAAGAAGACCATCATCCTCCCTTCCCTATCCGGAGAAAGCACGCCGCCACTCACACCCGCCTGCCGTAACTTCGCATCGACTGACCTCCCTCAACTCGAAAAAGTCTCGTCTTCAGCTGTTACCACTCCAACGTCATCGCCACCAAAACGCCAGTATCGTCGCTGTTCATCAACATCAGCACAGCTCGTCGACCCTCCGATCAGACTTTCGTCACTCCTCCCACCTCCACCCCCGACACGAACACCAGCAGCACGAAGAGAATCCCCCCGCTCCTCGGTAGAAGACGCACCCCGACCCCGCAAAACCTCCCTCACCGATCCCAACGAACCCTTCCTCCGCCTCCAAATCCCCCGCAAACCAGTCACAGCTCCCCTCCCCGCAACACACCAACCATCAACACCATCAACACCACCACCACCACCATCATCAACACCCCACTCCAAACCACCCCCCCTAGCCCTATCCCTAGCAAACACGCCACCAACCACCCGTCCCCCAACCCGCCACACAAGCGCCACGCCCTCGGAACTCAGCACCTTATACCCCTACCTCGCCTCCCCCACGACATCCACAGCATCCCCGCCCAGTCTCGCTCGCACAAGCTACCAACTGCAGCACACGACCAGTGCGTGGGATGAATGGGACAGCGACGAGGAGGAGGAGAAGGCGGGGTTGGTGCGGTATTGGCGGGGACGGAGGTGGAGGGGGAGTCGGGGGAGTCGGGGGAGTCTTGGGGGTGGAAGTGCAAAAGGAGCTGGAGGTGGAGCTGGAGGTGGGACTGGGACTGGGAGTATGAATGTGGGTGATGGGGGTGAGGGAGGGGTGGGGAGGAAGCGGAGGGGGTTTGTGAGGGTGTTGAGTTGTGGGTGTGGGGGGAACTGAGTCTGCTGGGAAGGGGAAGGGGAGGTGGACATGGAGGGAAGGAGAAGGAGAGGTGGAGAGGAGTAGAAGGCAGGTGGGAGTGGTTGTTGTATTATGCAATGAATGGAGGTGTAGGCGTTGTGTTTGCATTTGCATCTTGGAATGGGGAAAAGGAAATGGAAAAGGAAAAAGCAAAAAGGCGTTCTGATGTTCTGGGTTCTGGAGTTTCTTTCTAGGGAGCTTGTGATGGTATGCATGGTATGAGGTACGAGGTACGAGTTCACGGCCGAGTGAGCGTGCAAAAACAACATTGGTATGGGTATGAGTGCAAGTATCAGCATCTAGCATCTAGCATTCCGCATTCAGTAGTAACATTAACATTAATATTGATATTACGAAACGATACAGTCCGTAGATGGGAAAAGTTCAAGGAGAGGAATGGAAGAGAAGAAAACGAAAGGTGTTTTGATCTTCGCCCCGCACCCGCACCCGCACCTGACGGACGCATATGATAGACGGACTCTTTTCTCATTCTCTTCGTCACCATGTCTCTCTCTCTCACAAACATAGCGATGAGGCCTAGTTCCTATGTCCATGTCTATCTTACAAGCTACATGATGATTACGACCCTACAAGCTAACCTGTTCCCAAGGCGAAATCCATCCACGACACCAAAACCGCACAATTCGACAGGACACGATAAGCAACACGCGTACCAAACCCCCCTGTCGCTCATTAAGAATACTCAACATCCCGCAAGTCCCTCAGCTCGACTACTTTCCCTCCCCTGCCCTCCCCTTTTCTTTAACTGGTTGTTACCCTCCCTCCAACCTCACCGTGTTCCACCGTCTCCTCTTCCTCCCACAACCCACCGCGTGCGCTATGAGCGAGACACGTGTGCAATACCAATACCCTTCCCGTGCGAAAATGCGTCTGTCCGTCCGTCGTACTTCCCCGCCCTCTGCCCCGATGAGGCGTGCAGCAGCGCGTTTCACGGGGCCGGGCAAGGCAAGGCAAGGCTGACGGAGGAAGATGCATGGCGTGCGTCGGGCGGAAGGGGTATGCGAGAGCGGAAGTTGATGGTGCGGTTATGCTGTGCTCTGCTCTGTTTGACAGGGGTGAGGCGGGGAAGACGGGTAGGGGAAGGAGAGAAAGGAGAGGAGGGTATGCGACGGTTTGGGTGGGTGGTGATGAGATGAATGATTGAATGGGCAGATTTTAGACGAAAGAGAAGAGGGGGGGAAGGGAAAAGGGAGAGTTCGGAGCGTTGAAACGAGGGGGAGATGAGCAGGCACGATTTCCCTCTCCCTCTCTCTCTCTTCCTCATGCGCACTTGCGATCCAACTCGCTCGCTGCTCGCTGCACCATGCATGACTTTGCCTTTCATTCTACCCCTACATCACGCCACCTCGCTACCTCACTCTATGCCACGCACATATGCAGTGTCGTATTTGAAATTGTATTCTCCGGACAGGAGAATTTTGGGTGATCGGATCTTAGGATACTTTTTCTGTAGGCGAGCGTGACACGGCATGCGGCTTCGTCACCGCTGCAGGGCATGGCGGCTCGGCAGAGCACCGAATTGTCGAGATGCAGAGATTTGAGAAATTGCTTTTTTTTCCTCGTAGGCTTGGAGTGATTTGTGGGAGGATTTGGATACGGGGTTGCGACTCCGATGATGGTTGTTGGTGTGAGGAACGGGGTTTAAGGGACCGCGGTGGTAAGGATTTGGGATTGAGAAGGGTTATCGAAGAGTGGCGGCGTGGATTTGTGTAAGTCCTTTTTCTCCATGGCCAAAGCAGATAGCCTTTTGCCAAGCTGTCATTCGTGAGGAGAGGCACATGTTTCGGGAGCGTGCATGACTGGAGACGAGCTGTCAACAGCAGACGGTGTGGCACACATGGCTTCTGGAGCCGAGAAGCCACTCGTATGCCGAACGCTCAATTGAGAGATTGGGCTGATGTGAGTCAGGAGGTGTTTTTGCTGTGTTGTCCACCTTGGCGATATATCCATCCTTCCTTCCCTTCAGCCTCGCAAGCCTCTTTTAAAATTGCTCTGCCGCTGCTGTCGAATCGCCTTGTGCTGATGGATCTCGCCTCGATCCCGAAACCGCTGTGATTGTTCGCCCAGCTTCGTTGTGGACAGCGCGCGGCTGCCGGCATGCTCTCTGTAGAGCAACGACGCATCAGAAGGAGCGGTGAGAAGAGTCTGCACTGTAGAAATGACGAGGACGGGGAGATTGTGTGAAGATGCGAGATAGGTCTCATTCTCCAGCCAATCTGAAGGAGACGAGAAAGCCAACCGAGCAGAGGAACATCGACCATGTGCCATTGGGTCCTGAGAATTGTGAGTGGCTTTCCTTGACTTCTAGTCAGCAATAGGACTAATGCAGGCGTAGTGGAAATGCGGCGACAGGTCCTTCACCAAGTTCTCGTCTTGCAGCTTCGATCGAGCGGCACATGATCCTAGCGGCCTGCTAAACCCTCTCCACCCGTCCATTACGCCATGCGGAGTCGATACGGTCACCCCTCACGCCGTCATTAACGCGGATAGGCGAAGGCCACCAGTTAATAATAAGCACCATCAAGTCGGCTGTAAAGAAAACAAGCATCAGAAGCGGTCCAAGAACAAGAAGTCCAGCGTTGCGTCGAGCGAGGACAACGGCAGATCGTACCCGTTGTCCAGGTCTCAATCGCTCCAACCGATGGCTGAACTACGCACGTGGCCTAAGACAGCTGCCGCTTCTACTTCTACGAATGGACCACAGACGGTTTTCGCCCGGGACGCAAAGACGGGACAGACGATTCCAATACCGCTGTCGGAAGTGGGCAAAGCTTCCCGGTTTGGTGACAAGACGCTCGCGGGGAGCAACAAATGCAATGTCTCGGCCTGAGCTAGACGAGGGGTGAAACTTGGGCACTCAGGTTCTTGTTTATAGCTACACGCAGAGTGAGAGAGCGATGGTCTTTTGGTGCCATTGTGCTAGTGATGTAGGGGCGATGACTTCCAAGAATCGGGCACACAGGCGGAGACGGCAATTGGCATGAAGCCGGTCTTCAAATCGGGTAGGGATCGATAGGATTGGACGGAAGAGGGAATACAAAGCCCATGTAGTCTCTCGAACAGGAACAGGAACAGGAAACACGCAGACAGGCGCACCGCGATGATCACTGTGGAGTCAAGCAGCCGGCAGGGACAGCAGGATGCGGTACGAGAAAATCAGTAGCGCAGCTCGTATGGCTTAAAGCCTTCGTCTCATATCACCACAAACAGTCAACGAGCGGCATCGTTGCAATAAGCATGTGGTAATGAGCATCAAACGCAATGGCATCCGGCGGCGCCTCGGCAGGTTCTTGTTGACGTTGCATCATGATGTTTGGTTGGAACTTGAAGGGCTGAATGCCACGACTAATGCCAAGTGTCAGGGGCAGGCGCGATTGGTAGGCGCTAACTGTAGAAGGATTAGTACATAAAAATTGCGGGGTCAGCCCAGGACCATTCGGGCGCCAATGACGTTCAGGGGCTCGGTAGCGGCCGAATCAGCCTCCAAGGAAAGCGGCGGAAATGCTTGACTGCAGTCAAGCTTTTCGTTCTTTTTTGGGCAGCACCACAGAATCCAGCCTGCGGTCCTCTGCCTCCGCTTCACGCCGGCATTTTGAGGACAGATACAGCACGCAGCACTCCCGGTAGACACTGTGACGGAGCAGTCTGCGGCTCTGGTTTTTACTCCCTCCATGTACTGTACCACCTTGCATCGTGGCAGTGATACCGGCTCGCGGCCCACATGTAGCGCCCGTGGCAGCAGGCAGCTCGTGTCCACTTACCGAATGAAAATGAAACACCTCGCCTTGAGCCTTTCTCGTCCTCTCACTGGTGTCCGACTTGAAATAGGAACTCATTCCCCTGCGCCGATCCGTTTGGCCGGCCATTACATCGGCGGTGCTTCAGAGGAAATTAGAGAGAGCTATTATTATTGCCCACCAGCAGCAGCTCGGCTTGCGCGGAGCCATGATCCAAACTCAAGGCGGCAAGGTGCGCCTAGCACCGCGTACCTGCGTCCATACAAGAGTCGCTCGCCCTCACTTTAAAAACCCTCACCCTCACCTTCTCGCGCTGTCGGCCCCTTGCCTCAGCTCAGCTCTCTCTTCGTTCGTGTCCTCGTTGGCACATCCTCTCGTTTGCACCTTAGTCTAATATTCAACCCCACACTCGTTCACATATTCAACCCCAGATAATTAATACTACACCCGCACAACGGCGACTTCTTATAATCCGAGAGACCAGCTTCTGTTGTGAGACTCGGCATCAGGTAAGCATAAACCTTTTCACGGCAGCCTACTCTTCAATGCTCGTTCCTTCCGTCGTTGAGCGCTACTGCCTCTTTTCTCTTTTGCTCTTTCCTCCATCCGCCATCATGGAGTCATGGAGTCATAGACACAACATCTTGGGAAAGCGCGTCCAGCCACAGCACCACCAACCAATCCACGTACCATTCCTGCTCCACCAGACATTTCACCAGAAGGCTTGCATACCATGTTTCACCTTGTTGTTCTCTTCCCGTCTCCTGCATCTTCTTTCCACATCACCCCTAAGCCCAGTATTTCCTCCTACATGGTCTACCAGCTATCCGTCCGTCGTTGCTCCTCTCGGCCGCTTACCTTTGCTCAGATTCCACCATGAGGGCCGCTCTCTTTACCGTGGGCGCCTTCGCCAGTCTGGCGACCGCAAACATCAACTTCAAATGGATTAACCCCAACTGCACATTCGAAGCTCAGGCTCTCGAGCCCAACCGGTGCTTGACTGGACAGTCGTGCACGGAGGACAATACGTAGGCTGACACCGCGACGGCTAGCTTTTGAAATGCAGACTGACCAACGACAGTTGCCAACCCAACACCAACCACCGCCATTCGCCATCAAGGTCTTTCCAGAGGAACGTTCCAGAGAAGAGACAGAACCAGCAATTTTCCACCGATGGCCAGTGTGGTCCCGCCCACAACAATCTTCTCTGCGATCCCAACAGCACCGTCTACACCGGCACGTGCTGCAGCCAGTACGGATGGGTATAGTGTCTCAAACCCACATGCATTGCGTGTCACTGACCCTGAATAGTGTGGCAACACGCCTGCCCATTGCGGTGGCGGCTGCCTCTCAGGTTGCACGAACACGGATGCACCCCCCAGTACGGGTGCCTTGCCGGGAGGGGCTGCTCCTAGAGCCGATGGCCGATGTGGCAATGAATTTGGAGGCTCCTCTTGCGACGCCAACGGACCATATGGTGGATGCTGTTCATCATATGGGTATGTAAATATCCCTCGTCAAGTGACACTGGCTGACATGTATCAGTTACTGTGGTTCTACTGACGGACACTGTCTCGTCGCCAATGGCTGCCAGAATGGCTGCAAAGACACCCCTCCCGCCACCTCTGCTGCTCCCACCGCTACCGCTACTCGTCCTCCTTCCACGACTACATCTGGCGAGCCTGTGCTGGGCGTACCCTCGACCGCTGCTTCCAACCCCACCGGTGTCCCTACCGTTGACGGTAGCTGTGGCGCTACCTTCGGCAACACCGTCTGTGGCAACTGGGCCCAGGGATCATGCTGCTCCATGTACGGCTACTGTGGAAACACCACCGCTCACTGCGGTGAGGGTTGCCAGTCGGGACCATGTACCAATGGCCCTGCCGTTCCTGCCCCTGCCGCGAGCCCTGCCCCGGCTGCTCAGAAGCCCGGCACTCTCGAGATCAAAGGTCGCTCCGGTGTTCCCGCCATGCATGCTGGTCTAATGCCCAACGGCAAGGTCGTCTTTTTGGACAAGGTTGAAAACTACACTGAGCTCAGGCTCCCCAACGGACAATTTGCCTACTCGTCCGAGTACGATCCTGCGACCCAGCAGCTCACTCCACTCGCCTACAAGACGAACGCCTTCTGCTCCGGTGGTATCTTCCTTGCTGATGGTCGTTTTGCTTCTCTCGGTGGAAATGCTCCTTTGGACTTCATAGATCCCACTGTTGGCGACGGATTCAAGGGCATTCGCTTCCTTCGGCGCTCTGCCAATGATGCTTCTCTCGACGGCCAAGCCTGGGACGAGCCGGGGACCTCACTCAACACTCCCCGTTGGTACGCTTCCGTGCAGATTATGCCTGACTCCAAGATCTTCGTTGCTTCGGGCTCTCTCAACGGCCTTGATCCCTCAAAGCCTGAGAACAACAACCCAACCTATGAGATCTTGAACGCCGACGGTACCCCTCAAGGCCAGAGTATCACGATGGAGATTCTCGACAAAAACCAGCCTTACTACATGTACCCATTCATGCACCTGCTCAACGACGGGAACCTGTTCGTCATGACTTCCAAGTCGGCCGAGATCTTCAACGTCAACGGCGGCACTGTTGTCCGTACCTTGCCTGATCTTCCCGGTACCTATCGCACCTACCCCAACACTGGTGGCTCTGTCCTCCTGCCTTTATCGAGCTCGAACAACTGGGCTCCTGATGTCGTCATATGTGGCGGAGGACCGTACCAGGACATTACCGCTCCCGGTGACCCTTCTTGTGGCCGTATGCAGCCACTTGCCACCAACCCAGCCTGGGAGATGGACTCAATGCCCGAGGGACGTGGTATGGTTGAGGGTACTCTGCTTGCTGACGGCACTGTCATCTGGGTCAACGGCGCTAAGGAGGGCGCCCAAGGCTTCAACATAGCTCGCGATCCTTCACTTGATGTCTTGATCTACGACGGTGCTCAGCCTCTCGGTAGGCGTTGGTCTACTGGTCCCAAGTCTACCATTGCGCGTCTCTACCACAGTGTGGCTCTTCTCTTGCTCGACGGAACTCTGCTCATCTCTGGTTCCAACCCGGTTGAGATGCCTATGCTCCAGCCCGATGCGGCCCACCCCTACGTCACTGAGTTCCGCAACGAGATCTACACCCCTCCTTACCTCCAGGGCAACCCCACGCGTCCTTCTGACGTTGTACTCTCCAGCAAGGACCTGAAGGCGGACGGTTCCACCTTCACCATCACGTTCAAGAACCCTGTCGGCTCCAAGGCCGTCAAAGTTTCCCTCTACTACGGTGGATTCGTTACCCATTCCGTCCATATGGGTCACCGTATGGCCTTCCTCGATACCGAGGGCTTCAACGCCGCCGGCACCAGCCAGACCATCACCGTCAAGATGCCGCCGAATAAGAACGTCGCACCTCCAGGTCCCTATGTTGTCTACGTGTTGGTCGACGGTGTACCTGCCATTGGACAGTTTGTCATGGTCTCGTAAGCCCAGAATGACTCCCTCATTCTTATGCATCGTCAGCATCACTAGGAGGAATCCCGTCTCTGTACAGTTCCACAAGCTGAGCAAAAGGAACGTCATTTCTAGTGCTAGACAGGCAGTACGATCGCCATCTTGGACAGAAATGTTAAACGAAGCACCTCTTGGTGCTCGGCTTTTGGCTGTTGGCTTGATATTCTTCCTACTCTTCTAGATGACGGGCATCTCTTTTTGGGTTATATAGGAGCATGTGTGATGGAGGGTGTTGCATTGGTAGAGTGACATTAATGGGCTCTCGGTAAAGCATGGGGGAGCTGCATGCCTACACGGACTTTTTTTCCTTTCATTGTTGGGTAGAGTCTGAATGACTCAGTCTAAATTCATCCACAGACTTTCTGATATGACGTACTACTCGCTTTGATTTCCGTCACGTTCATCCATCCATTTATGACTCTTCGGCGATGATGCGCCCAGACCCTAAAGCGCAGAGCCCAGAAGTGTTGGTTAGACTTTTTTCTCGATTTTCCC
This sequence comes from Byssothecium circinans, assembly GCA_010015675.1. Taxonomy (NCBI): domain Eukaryota; kingdom Fungi; phylum Ascomycota; class Dothideomycetes; order Pleosporales; family Massarinaceae; genus Byssothecium; species Byssothecium circinans. The sequence goes on along the minus strand of ML977015.1, from coordinate 89,751 downwards.
TTCCCTTTAGTTGGACCTCTTTCTCAAAGAATAAGGTTGAAATCAAACTCGGTCAAATTGAGTCTAGGCGGAAGAGTTGTCGAGATGCCAGGACCGAACCGGACCGAACCACATCGCTGGATACATCCGCTTTCAGCGTCGTTTGTCGTTTTAGGGATTTTTGCGCTTATGTGTTCGTTTGGGATAGATATGGTGGCCCGGTGGCACGGGTTGCCCGGTGGTGCGATGGTGGTTGCTGGTTGGGGGTTAGGGTTATTTATTCGTTCGTTTGTTTGAAACAGGGGTTCCCGAGCGCGCGCATACTCTATTTATTTGCTGATGAATTAAATGAATTAACTGTACCTTGGTATTCAGGAGATTGATCATACGGAGTACAAAGGGTAATTGTGGGAGTTGATGGGACGGGTGTGAGAGGCGTGTGTCGCGTCAATGTTTTTTATGTCGGTAGTTTGATTGCAGAGGGGGGGTTCTTGATCGGTGGGGAAGAGGCGTGATCGTGATTGGTGGTGGTGGTGGTGAGGGAACCGGGCTTGTTTATGTGAGACGTGGGTGCTGACGTTGATGTTGTGGTGCTGATGTCTTTTAGGGTGCGGGTAATATCTTCAATATGAGGTTGCAGGTGCCTTGCATCGGGGCGTCTATTTTAATGTAGGATCCAGTCGCATAGCGCTTCCCACCCCACCTCCAACGAACACCGAACACCGAATGAACTGAACTTGTCGAAAGTTCTCGAACTTGCCCTTTTGTAATCTCCGTTCACCCATATGTATACCTGCGCTGCAGTGCAGATTCCGTCTTTCTTTTCATCCGCTGGGATCGTTAACGGTGTGCCAATGTCTAAGATCCAACGGGGGTCCTGAAAAAAAAGGAAAGCTGCTCGTGATCCCCGGCTTCGCACGAAGCTTCTACAGTACATTTTCTACAGGCGCAAGCACTTATTTGGCTTTTGCTGTTAACGTGGGTTGTTTTGGGCGCGGGGTCTGAGGTGTGGTGTGGGGAATGGGGAGCAGGCGCGCGCTTTGCTGGACGAGGTGTTTGGGTACCGTTATTTTGGATGTGCAGGTGTCGTGAGGTCTGACGTAAATGGGTGTGAGATGTGAGGGGGTGATGTGCAGGTGAGGATCATAGTTGTGCGGGAGTGTGATTGTACGGGATGGGATGGATGGTATGGTTGGTTTGCGGAGTACTATACACTGTACTGTACTTTGTTTGAGTATAAAGTGCTGCATCTGCTGTGCCACGAGTAAGTTGCCTTCTACTAGTATACACTCTTTTTCTCGTCTTTGCGATCTTGATCGTTGCCGCTCTTTTATACTTGTGCTTTTTGGTCTTTTTGTCTTGCAGACTTGTCGTTGGAAGAACTTGGTCTCGCCAATCGAATTGGTCTTGTTCACTTCATTATCACCCTCTCTCTCTCTGTCTCTGGCGAATCCTCGCTCCTTTTGCGCGTTCTGTCGAAGATGTACATCTCCACCTCCACCGCCTTCGCTCTCGCCATCACAGCACCCCTATCCATCGCCCACCCTTTCCAGCCCCCCCTCTCCCCCCGCGCAGCGCCCCCAACCGCCTTCTCCGCCGGCACAACCTTCGACATCCTCCTAAACAAAGGCACCACAAACATCAAAAGCCTCACCACCTCCGCTGCCTTTTCCGTCATCGACATCGACCTCTTCGACACCGATGCCGCCACCATCGCCGACCTCAAAACCTCGGGCAAAAAGGTCCTCTGCTATTTCTCCGCCGGGACGCGCGAGGACTGGCGCGCGGACACGGAAAGTTTCCAGGCTAGCGATATTGGAAAGGCGATGGAGGACTGGCCGGGCGAGAATTGGGTCGATGTTAAGAGCGGGAGTGTTAGGGAGGTTATGAAAAGGCGGATTGCGTTGGCGAGGGAGAAGGGGTGTGATGGGGTGGATCCTGATAACGTTGACGGTTTCGTGAGTCTCAAGTCCTGATGCTGTGTTTCGAGCGCCAATACCTTGTGGGGATATTTCTAATGCAGCAATGATAGAGCGGTAACCAAGATGGCTGGGGCTATAAGCAAGCCGACTACGCCGCCTATGTCAAATTCCTCGCGCACGAGTCCTCTGCTGCTGACCTTGCCATCGGTCTCAAGAACGCCCTCGAGCTCATCCCCGATGTCCTCGATGTCGTGCAGTTTGCGGTTAATGAACAGTGTCATGAGTTCAATGAGTGCGCGCTGTACAAACCCTTCACTGCGGCTGATAAGGCTGTCTTTAATATCGAGTATGGGGGTAATAAGTGTGATTCTCCTGCTGGTGTGACGCTTACGATCTTGAATAAGAGTGGGGACCAGGCGCTGAATAGGTTGGGCGGGCAGTGTAAAGGAAGTAGTGCACCGGTTGTGGGTCTAGCTGCTGCTTCCGAGTCGGCGAACGGGGGTGCATCGGCGTCGGCGACGAAAGGTGCGGCAAGTAGATCCGTGTCGGTGGGGAGACCGACGGTTTCGGCGACGGTTTCGGCGGTACCTGGGCCGAGTGTTACGTTGGGCTCCTCCTCTTCTTTGGTCTCTGTGAAGAAATCTTCGAAGACTGGGGGAGGTGCTAAGCCGAGTGAGACTGCTTCGGACAAGGATGAGGATGAGGACGATGGTGATGCTGAAGAGAACGGAGGTGAGGACGAGGAGGACTATGAGCCGCATCGTGGTCACCACCACTACCACCACCACCACGGATGGGGAAAGCACGACTGAGGTCCATGATCTTTTTGTGTTTTGCCAACGGGTGCTTTGGTCTCGAAAGTGCGCATGTGGCTTGATGCCGAAGGTGTGAACTGATTCACTTCTTATGCAGACTCTTTTTCTTCATTTTTTTCTTTTGAATACAATGCCAGAACAATACCTGCTTGTCTTTTCATTGAGCGGTATTTTAGTCATCTCAGGTGCAAGGACTATACACGTGACCTATTTCCGTAAGTGACCTCAAAATAGCCGGCCGCATACCTGGAAACTTCCAGTTAACTGCCCGTGAGACAGACTGTTTAGTTTTCTTTCAAGAGTATAAATGCTGTTTAGCGCCTTTTAGACACGTTAAATATGTTGTAGAAGGCGGTTAACAAGTCGTTGTTACCGTGTCAACCTTGGAAGAGGCTTCGTAACGTGACTGTCCTTCTCCAATGTTACAATGCTGAAGCTGAGAGTTTGAGCTAATTCACTTCCCGTGTAGACTTCCTATCATTATTTTAAGAGCAGAATTCTGTCTGCTGGTCTATTCATAAACGGCACCTTAGTCATCATACCTAATTGCGGGGTGCGAATGGCACACGTGACCTCTTTCCACAAGTGGCTTAGTGTCCTCTCTATCCCGTCATTCCACCAACCATCGATATCTTCCACTCGCCCATCGCTGCACAATATCTACAAGCACGCCATGACCGTTGCTCAGCCAGTTGTCGCCTTTTAATCTCCCTGAATTATCATGCTGGAATCAAGATGGTGAAAGAGCAGAAATTCAGTATCGCTACCGTAGAGAAACAGCGTTTGGCATAAGTAAGTGTTCGGTCCTTATTGTACCAAGTAAGCTGACAAGGTATCTTGTTGGGACCCGTAGATGTTGAAACTTGATGCGAGTCCTGGAGATTTAGGGAGATCGATGTCCACTAACTCGTTTAAGTCTCTTTTCCTAAAAGTCTCCCCGGATATTCGCCCATTTTCTCGTGTCCGCCACGACATGAACATCTATCCAAATGTTGCCTTGCTAAGTTCAACCGGAATCACCCGATTATTCCAAGGTTGTAAGCTGAAATTCGAAATAGGACTACAGCTAATATTGACAGTAGCCGTGGTCCTCACGCGCGTGAGCCAGTAGCCTAGCATTCCCGTTAACGTTTCCTGTTTATTCAAAAACCTTCTACAGTAATAGCAGCAATCCCACTGCAAGCTTCCTATTTAGGCAACGCTGAATATAGAGCACCATGCTGATTCGCTAGAAACCCCCCGTCCGACTAGGGTAGCATGCATTAACGAACACCAAACAACAAAAGCTCTGATGGGTCCTGAAATACTTGTCGAATCAGGAGAAGGACCGACCGAACTAGTTTCCCTGATCGCAAAAGGACCAGGCCCGCGGTATCTACAGACAGGCATATGAGTTTGTTAGAATTATTTAAGGCAGATACTGCTTTGCACAACTGGATGCTCTGCCCACCGCCGGTCCTTTCACCCTTCCCTTCCTTTGAGACATCGTCGCTATGGTTTCCTCAAAGCGACTTGCTATAGCTTCCCTCACTTCAATCGCTATCGCTTCGCCTCTGCACCCGAGGCAGGATGCGTCCACTCCGTGCGCACAAGTGAGCGCGGCAGTAGCTGCACAACCGAACGTTGCCCAGCCCACTGTACCTGCCTCAGTTGCGTACGAATGCCTCACCAGTGTACCGATCAAGAATGAAGAGGCTTTGAAGCTCCTAGATTCAATCAAGCCGTACTTCAGGTGGCAGTCGACCACTGCCTTCTTGAAAAACCCGCCAAAGGAGTACGCAGAAAAAGTTCAACCTGGAGTCGATATTTGGGCCAAATACGATGCAATCAGGTCTAAGGTTGAGAAGGGAGGGTACGCCAATGAGTATGAGGTAAGTTTCTATTCACCGTGGCTAATGATCAGTGCTGACTTTTGTACTAGTTCGGCGTCGACCTCTACACCCTTACGCAAAGCACCCACGATGGTCACTTTGTCTATGTCCCAGACTCTGTCGGCGGCATATTCAACTGGGCGCGACCTGCTCCCCTCGTGTCAGTCTCGGCAGACGGAAAAGAGCTGCCCAAGCCTTACGTCTACTCCGACGTTCTAGCTGAGTCTTTCTCAAACTCATCGTTCAAATCCTCGGCCATCAGCAAGATCAACGGCGAGAATGCGACAGATTATCTTGCAACATGGGCACAACATGGTTCGGTCCAAGATCGTGATGCGCTCTACAACAATTTATTCTATGAGCTCGCTACTGTATCTCTTGGACCTGTAGGTTCTGGAGTAGGTACCTTCGCTGGGGGTGGTCGAGGTCGTTGGGTACGGTTCCACTGTTTGGAAACTTGGTTGGTTGACTGACTTTTGCAGTCCTATCCTGGAGCTAGCACTGAGCTTGTATTCGAGAATGGTACTACATACAAGTTCGACAACTATGCCAAAGTTCTAGTGTCCTTCGATGGCATCACGGACGGTGAATCTCTGTACCAAAAGCATATTGCTGCTTCCACCGGGTCGTCGAGTGTTTCGGAGACCGCTGCTACCGCAATTCCGGCCCCAGGTTACCCACCTCCAGTGATCCGCGAGGCCAAAAATCTTATCGGCGGATATTACCTAGATGCCACTGAGTACTCTGACGTTGCCGTCCTCTCGGTGCCTAGCTTTCAGAGCCCAGCTGTGGCCGAAGATTTCCAGCAAACTGCAGAGAAGTTCCTTACAGGAGCCAAAGCCGCCGGCAAGAAGAAGCTCGTTATCGACTTATCCGCAAATGGCGGAGGCGCTATTTTGCAGGGCTACGACCTCTACAAGCAGCTATTCCCCACTCTCATCGATCATGCGGCTGCTGATCGTTTCCGCGCCTTTGAAAGCACCAATCTCCTAGGTGAGTACTTCTCTCGGGCTTCCGAGTCTCTCCCACGAGGCTATTTTCCAAAAGAGCAGGATAAGGAACTATTCCGGCTCCAGGACTACGTCGTCTCGTCCCCACTGAACTATCAGACCAGTCTCGATGTTAATAGCAAGAACTTCCCCAACTGGTCCGCTGTCTACGGTCCTGTTCAGAACTACGGCGACAGCTTCTCCAATCTCTTCCACTGGAACCTTTCCGATGTGAATATCCAGTACAACTCCCGGGGCATCCTCCTCCACGGTTACGGAATTCCAAGCAAACCCCAGCCCTTCGCCGCCGAAGACGTCATTGTCGTAACCGACGGTTACTGCGCCTCAACCTGTACCATCTTCTCCGAGCTCATGCGGCAGCGCGCCGGCGTCAAGTTCATTTCTCTCGGCGGCCGTGCGAAACCTGGAATCACCCAAGCTGTCGGCGGCGTCAAGGGCACCAACAACTACCCCCACTCCCACATCCAAGAAACCGTCAAAATTGCCCTCAACGAGCTCACCACCAGCACCACCGACGCCGAAGCGCTGTATAAGACCCAGCTAGGTGAATACGCGGACAACACACACTTTCACCGCGCAGCAGCAGGTACCAAGCCCAACGTTAACTTCCGTGATGGGATCCGCGAAGGCGATAAATCTGAGACGCCGTTGCAGTTCATCTACGAGCCTTCGGATTGCAGGATCTTTTATACGAAGGCTATGACAGTCGATGTTACGGAGATCTGGAAAGCTGTTGTTGACTCGGCGTTTGGGGGCAAGAATCACTGTATTGCGGGGAGCCTGGGGTCGAGGAATAATAATACTAAGAGGGCTGTTGCGAAGGAGATGTCGGAGGAGGATAGGGTGTATAGTCGTAGTGTGCATCTGTGGAGGAGGGATTTGAGCGCGGCGGATTATCCGTTGAATGTTTATACGGATTTGAGGGGGTTGGACTTGAACAAGCGGGGGATTATGTGGCCTTGAGCGTGAAAAGATTGTGGGATTGCGTTGGTATATATATGAGTAATTTTTAATGGATACAAAATGAACCTAGAGCGGCGCCATCGAAGAAAGACTCATTGGGCATATGGGAAAGTTTGTATCATTTTCATTTATGAGCGTACGATTCTCCAATCTTGTGGAACTTTGGAGTCTGATCTATCGAATTATCACACGTTCAGCGTATATGTTTGATGTTTTTGCTTCTCCACAAAAGGAAGGCCGTTCTTACGGTACCTACCTTCCGTACTTTTTCACTCATCACAGCAAACCTAAGGTACCAGTCCCCATCTCGCTCTCCACCAACCTACTACCACATCAGCCTTCTAATGCCGTGCTTCAGCCCTCTATGCAACAAAGTCCATTAAACCCAAAGCCGCGCTTTGTCAATACCTCCGAGTAAAGAAAATCGCATAGGCTCAGTGGCATACATGCGTCTACTGCGGTGGCAAATTCTACAGTGCAGATTCGCTAAATATATATAGGCGAATCTTTGTTTATCGCCTGGCGTGTAGGACGTGTGGGAGGACTTTTAGTACGAAGATGGCGCTCCGGAAGACGGGGCATGGTGGAAATCCATTTTAGGAGTTTTAGATATAGAGATCGGGAATGGAGTTATAGATGTAGGTACTGAACTTGATTAGGATGGTTTTGGTAGCTTTAGATGATGGAGGTGGTGGTGGAGGAAGGGGTAAGTGTTTGCGAGAGTGACGAAATGCGCATTGGCGATGCTGTGGGGAAAAAGCCGATCTTTAGATATATAGAAGAAAATTAAAAAGGTATATAAATAACTGATTAGCTAGGATCCTACTTTTAAGAGTGATTCTTTTGGTCTTTAATCAAAGAGAACACCTATAAGTGGGCGTTCTCACGTTAAGTGGTTGAATATCTGTCCACTCACAAGATACTATACCGTTACACCGCATATGCAAACCCCTCCTCGCACCGTAACATCTCACCAGTCAAACTTCCCAAGGTCTTCCTTTACAAACAACTTGTCTTTGCTTGCCTGCCCATTGTGCACGAAAACTTTCCCCACGATTAAGGTCTTAAACTTCACGACGACAATCTTACTCTTAAAGAGCCTGTTTCGCATACGTGCGATAAGTGCGATCGCCGTTTCTACAGCTTAGACGCTCTCTGAAAACACCAGGGTGCCGGTTTCACTTTCAGGTGCGGGGCTTGCTTCAACGTGACGGGAAAAGCGAAGAGCTTCGGGAGTAAAGAGGAACCGATGGCGCATCCGGAGAAGACGGGGCATGAAGTGCATGAGAAAGGAGGAAAAGGAACGAACGATGAGCTAAGAAGAAGTGCAAAGGGTAAAGAGAAGGCTAAGAACGATACGAAGAGGAGAAAGATAAAGTTTCAGGCCGCCAAAGAGGATGATGAGGTGAAGCAACTCATGGTCAAATGCGGAGCTTGCATGAAGGTTTTCGAGACTACGGACGCGTTCTTGGAACACCGCGATAATACCCAGCATGGCCTTGCCGGCGAAGCTTCGTCCTCGAAAACAGTGAATGCTGTTCGGAAGAATCCATTGTCCAAGGATAAAGTCCCAGCTCAGCAGTCGAAAGTCTTCCGGTCCAAAAAAGCGCTCACTCAGCACTGCTCTTCGACGGGCCACAACCAGGCAGTACCAAGCAAAGCTAAACTGGAGATTTTAGCTACTTCGACGGCGGCACCGAGTTCCTTCAATTGCGCGTCTTGTCCAAAGACATTCAATTCCCAACAAGCACTCACTCAGCACTGCACTGCGACTCATGACAGCAAGACCGTTCCACCTAAAGCTACGAGGCCTATTCCGGCTCCTTCACCGCAGCCTGTGAGCCCCTTCACATGTACTTCGTGCCTAAAGAGGTTCAACTCTGCGCAAGCACTCGCTCAGCACCACACTGCCAAAGGACACAGCCAAACAGCAGCAAGCAAAGCCGTACCAAAAGCTGCTGCTGCTTCTACACCACCCCTCACACCAAAACCCTTCCAATGCATCACCTGCCCCAAGGCCTTCCCGTCCGCTCGTGCACTATTTCAACACCGCACCGCGACCCGTCACGATCACCACCAAAACGTACCCCAACCTCCAAGCGCCCCCGCAACAAAAGCCCCAGCCCCAGCTCCCATAATCCCCCTGGGCCAACCAATCTTCTACAACTGTCTATCCTGTCCGAAGAAATTTAAATCCAGACAAGCCGTTATCAACCACTGTGCCGCTCTTAAGCACACCCACGACCAACCCATGCCTCTAACGAACTCACAAGCGAGGAATCCGCTTTGGTTCCTGGACGATGACGACAACGATGATGGTGACGAGGTAGGAGCCTATTTTGGAAGGGCCTATGCTGGCAACTTCAGTGGGTACATTAGTGATGAGCAGGATTGGATTTTGTGTGATGGAGAATGTGGGTGGTGTGGACACTGTGCCGATGGTGTCGACCTTTAAAATGTACGGGATGGTGTTGCCTGAGGTGGATGTGTTGCTGATAGGTTTGGAGGATACTTGATGAAACTTTTTTTGTTCAGTGGGTGGTTGATCTGGTTTTCATCTCCCGAGAAAGCGTAAAGTGCGCTCACAGGGCATACCTTAGTTTCTGCGGCAGGGAACATTTTTCAAGGACATTAACTCATTGGGTGGTTTCTTCCATACGGTGTGAACGGTGCGCTGGTTGAAGCGGGTAGGAGGGTACGGTCAAGCGTCATGACTCATGAGACGAGTAAAGATTTCTACACTTCGTGTCGATTAAAATCGCAAGACTTTTGTCGTGACAAGCGAAATGTATGCCGAGGGTAGTTGGTGCCGTGGTGAATAACTGCGCACGATTTCAACATACGTCACTCCCACTCCCACCTGTTCGATCAAACACATAACTCCGCACCTCTCTCCACACTTCATCATCCAACCCCGCCCTTCCGCACCCAGAAAATACTCACACCCAACCACAACCACAGCTTCAAATTTGTCCTCACCCTCCTCTCATTCACTAGCAGCCTACAAAATACCACCACCCCAACCCACCAAATGCTCCACCTGCGCCAAAATTCTCCCAACCCCCACCGCCCTCCTCCACCACCTCGACCACGTCCCCCCACCCTCGCCCACCCCCACAAATGCCTCAAATGCCAACGCACCTACTGCACCTTGTCCAACCACTCCCGGAACCAGGAGTCAAAACAGCACGCCGATCTGCGCTGCGGCGCTTGTACGCGGCACTCCAAGACCAAAGCTGCCTTCACGCAGCATATTCGGGAGACGGGGCATGGGTTATCTGACGGGAAGGGTGGCGGGGGGAAGACGATGGTTAAAGAGAAAGAGGAGTGGAGGCCGCGGACTGGGAGGTGTGGGAGGTGTGTGAGGGAGTTTGTTACGGAGCGGGGGTGGGGCGGTAAGGGCGACGAGGTCGGTGGTGAGGGAGAGGGGGGTTGAGTGCCCGGGGTGTGGGATGGTGTTTTTGAGTCGGGAGGTGCGGGGAATGCATGGTGAAGCTGAAGGGCATGTTGGTGATGATGGTGGTGTGGACAGAATGATGCCGGATGCAGATGCGGATGCGGATGCAAATGCCACAGCAACAACAGAGAAGGAGGGAGAAGACGCGATCAAATGCCCCGACTTTCGAAGCCGCCTTTGCGGTTTTCCGACACCGGGGTAGCACGCAACACGGTCCGCCGGTTGTGTATGAATGCGGGCGCTGTTTCAAGACGTTCAGAAAGAGGAGTGGTCTTGATCGGCATGCTTTTGCGACTGGACATACTAGGAAAGGCGTGGCGTTTTGGAAGAAGAAGGCTGGGGGTTGAAGTATCTGCTGAAGAGTGATGCTAAGGCACGGGCTGAGGCGGGAAGAGGTGGTGCTGGTAGGAAAGGTGGTAAAGATGGTGATGAAGGAGACGAGATAGTTGTGGCGACGGCCGGGCAGTTCGACTGCGATGACTGTGCGATGGGGTTTGACGCAAAGCGGGAGCTGGAGTGGCATGTTATGCACACGAGCTGCAAACTTGGTGGCTTTCGGGTCCGCGTGGCCACTGAGAGTACGGCGTAGACTCCTACTCAAGTCCGCATCTCCTTCTCTAGCGAAGGTATAGCGCCTGGTCCATTTCTATGATCTTCCACTCCACCGGTTCTCTCTCAAAGGAATGCCATATCTGTGGAAGTTGTATATGGGTCGGGTGAGTCGACAGCCTTGTTTGGCATTTGATATTTTCGATGATGAGTGAATAGGGCATACGGGTAAGAGGCCACATAGCGAGACTTGGAAAAGTGGACGAATATAGGAAAGAGACCGAATGGGGGAATGCAACTTAGTCTAATTCGTCGTCTATGGGGTATCATCCATCATTCGTTCAATCAATCCATGTCCTCCAAGCTACTCGTAACCGGCACCTGGTCTTCAGCGACCATAATGCCAACCAGGCACTCGCCGAGCATATTATCCCAGTTCACCCACGGGTGCACCTCCATGAACAGCTTCCCGCCGTCCTTTCCAGCAGCTCTTCTCAGCTCGCCCTCGCCTCCCGGATGGAATGGCAGATATGGCGATATGTTGTACACTTTGCCCTGGTAGCTCGACCATGCGGGCTTACCTTTCCGCCCGTTCTTCTCCTTGAGCATGGAAGGCGTTACTCGGATGAGCGAAGGGACCCCTGAGAGGTTCTTTCCTGACCTCTGCAGATTCGCCCAGTCGAGCGGCGAGTGACCAGGCGAGAGCAGCACCTTGTTCCGCGCATTTGGCGTCTTTAGTGTTGGCGCCAACCCACCGTTCGATGTGGGAGGGCCTCTGTTCGGCACGGGGCCACGATTTGGCAACGGACCAGTTGTTGGAACCCGCATAGACTGCGCTATTGTGGGCAAGGCACGTAGGTTCGAGGGGTTTATTCGGGGTGGCGGCGCCATTAGGGAAGGGCTACTGGGCCTCGCAGGCGGTGCCATGAATGCAGGATTCGGTGGGGGAGTCATGACACCGACCGAAGGCGCAGAAGCTCTCTGCACGGAGTTTGCAGCTGGGAAGGACGGCGGAGGGAGGTTGCTTTCGTCCTCATCATCGTCAGAGCTCTCGTGCTCATCTAGTGTGAAGGTAGGTATCGCAACCCCATTGGCAGTGCCGTTCAGCGCAGCTTTTGGTGTACTACAAGGCGACTCGACAGTTGATGAGCTTGACGGCTTTCCGGTTTCGGCTTCGCCATCCGTTTTGACCTGAGGCTTTACTTGTGGGTCGTCGGCGGGGACGTGTTCTAGGCTATCAATTTGCGACTGCTCGGATGCGGCATCGCGTTTCGGCTGGGAGACAAAGAAATGCCATGTTGAGGGCGGATGCTTGTAGAACAGGACCGACAGCGATATCGCGAGCAGAGAAACAGCGATAAGCATGTCGTGCGGGAGGAGGAGGAGAGGACAAGCTAAGGTTGCGATGATATGCCGCAGGTCCAGCCCGCCGCTTACTCATCCTCATCGATGGCTACGGCGGGTGAAATGTGTTATGTATGCATCCACCAGAAGAACTTCACTGTGGGTGGAAAAGGCCACCCGTACAAGGCTGTACGATGGTATGACGCGTTTCACAAGGCTATCTCATCGGCCGCGGAAATGACATTTTCATTGCACGTGGAGTGAAAGAAAGAATTGCCTTTCAATTCGGATTGCATGGGTTGCCTCCCACCATCACTCAACCTCGACTCATACTTTCGCGACTCTCCAAGTTACTTCTATCAAACGCGCAAGCTCAAGCTAGCCTAGCACAACTTGCGACCCCACCACCCCTCCTTCGACTTTGCCGGATCTTGAATACTACACTCATACTACATCATGGCCGACTCCAACGCTTCGGCCTTGCCCGAGGGCATCTTCTCGCTCTTAGATACGTACGTTCTATCTAATAGATAGCTAGGGACATGTTTGCTAACCGCGACAGTGACCTTTACAAGCTGACGATGCAATGTTGTATCTTAAAGTACTTCCCCGACGTCTCCGTGACATATGGCTTCACAAATCGCACGCCCGACAAGAAACTCAGCCGCGCTGCCTTTCAATGGCTTCAGGCGCAAGTAGACAGTGGGCGATGCGCGCTCTTTAAACTATGCGCGACGCTAATGTTGATTAGAACTTGAAAACGTATCCTTAGCAGATGAGGAATACAAGTTCCTGAAGAGTGCGTGTCCGTATCTCAACGATCAATACCTCACCTTTCTTTCCAAGTTCCGCCTCCAGCCCTCGAAGCAACTGAAACTCATCTTCACTCCGGCTGAGGATACCGGCGCAGACAGCGATATCGGCGACTTCAGGATACACACAGAGGGGCTGTGGCTGGACACCATTCTTTACGAGATACCGCTGCTCGCCCTTGTGAGCGAGGCCTACTTCAAGTTTTGTGACAAAGATTGGAGCTATGCAGGTCAGGAGGAGAAGGCATACCAGAAGGGCCTGAAATTGCTCGAGGAGGGCTGCATCTTCTCCGAGTTCGGGACGCGACGAAGGCGCGATTACCACACGCAAGAGCTGGTGCTTCGGGGGCTACGTCGCGCAGAGGCTGAGGCTGCACAGAAAGGCTGGGCGGGCAAGCTCACGGGTACGAGCAACGTGCACTTCGCAATGAAGCACAAGATACAGCCTGTAGGAACGGTCGCACACGAATGGTTCATGGGCGTCGCAGCCATCACAAATGACTACGAGCGCGCAAATGAGATTGCCCTGGAATACTGGACGGAGACGTTTGGCGAGGGCGTGCTCGCGATTGCGCTGACCGACACTTTTGGCACGCCGGCATTCCTGAAGGCATTCAAACAGCCTGTTCCAAAATCCACCACAGCGGATGGAGTGAAGAAGCCCAAAAAGACGTATGCCGACGTCTTTACAGGTGTACGTCAAGACTCTGGCGATCCATTGGACTTTGTCAAGATGATGCGCCAGTTCTATGACGAGCATGGCATCAAGGAAAAGAAGACAATTGTCTTCTCCGACTCGCTGAACATCGACCTGTGCTTGAAGTACAAGGCTGCGGCGGAAAAGGAGGGCTTCCAGCCGACCTTTGGCGTGGGAACATATCTGACCAGTGAGTTATTCCCCATCTCATTTGCCTTGCATACTGACAACTCCAGATGACTTCGTTTCCGAATCGACGGGCAAGAAGTCGGTGCCGTTGAACATCGTGATCAAGATTGCATCCGCATCTGGCCGCCACGCCGTCAAGATCTCCGACAACATCGGCAAGAACACTGGCGACAAAGACACAGTTCAGGAAGTCAAGCAGCGCCTGGGGTACACGGAGAAGACGTGGGTCGGCGACAACGAGAGTACGCGGTGGGGAACAGCTGATCAGCCCGCCACATCGTGACCGGCGCGTTCGACTGCAGACGTTGAACTGGCATTTTGCGTAAACTCTACTCGTGTGCGTGTATCTGTATGTTTGGCGAAGGTTTTGATAGCGGATGAGATTATGTAGATACCCGACAGAGAATGGCGAGGCTCGTAGCTGACTAAGTTATGCCTGTAAGGCTGAGCTTATGTTACTGGTCGGACCATGATTGTGCAATGTCCGTACAGTGAATTGAGAGTACGGCCGCTCGCAAGGCTTGCAGAATGCAGCACAAATAGCAAAAGCTCACAAATACCGCAACCACTGGTAGTAGTAGGTATTGCGCACGTAAGGTGGCGTACGATTGAACGAGGGGGGCTCAGAGGCAAATGCAAAAATAGACGCCGTGAAGGCGAAAAAGCGTCGTGGTCAGCGAGCTCAGAGCTGTGCATTCTCACGCGCGTTTGGCTAGCGCGTCCTGGAGAGTGGACAAGGCTTGGACGGACCTCAGCCCCCAGACGACAGCCAAAGACTTCTTCAAATCTCATCCAGCGCCCATCTCGCCTCCATCTACTTTGCATCATTGATCTCGACCGCTGCGCGTGCCGGCACCAGTCTCTCACATCAATTCCCTGTCACGAGGACCATTCGCCCTCCGCATCCAGAGCCAGCGTCTCAGGAGTAGCCGCAGCCCACACCACCACACCAGTCGGGTTTCAGCATGAGTGTAAGCACCCTGTCCATGTCCTTGACCCGATCGGTGTTTTCCCTGCGTCTGCTTGGAGTCTTCTCCTTTCATCACACATATCACATTGACTGACGCGATGGCTTCACAGTACGGCAACGGTGGCTACCAGCAGATGGGCTACGGCTCCAACCCCTACGACCAGCGGGACGACGGCGGTCAGGGCGGCGGACGATACAACAACTATGCGCAGGGCCGCTATGACGAGCGTATGTTGATGGACCCTGAAAACGCATGCACAGCATCTAATAAACTCAGCCAACTCGGTGGAGATGCAGCCGTACGGGCAGCCGGCCGGCGGCGGCGCGGACCCCAATGCCATCCTCAACGAATGCCGCGAAGTCGACCGCGCGCTCGACCAGCTCGACAGCCAGCTAGACAACCTCGAGCGCACATTCAAGCAGGTGCTGGCGCGGCCGGACATGCCCTCTGGCGAGATCACAAACCTCAGCTCGCAGATCATGACGGGCTACCGTGGCCTCGTCACACGCGTCAAGAACATCAAGTCGAAGCCTGAGTCTGGAAATCCGCGAAACGCTCCCCAGGTCGGCAAGGTCGACCGCAGGTTGAAGGCCACCATCAACAGGTACCAGAACCTCGAGTCTGATTTCCGACGGGACTCGCAGGCGGCCGCTGAGCGCCAGTACCGCATTGTCCGTCCCGATGCCACAGAGGAGGAAGTCCGAGAAGCCGTTGAGGACCCCGAGGCTCCCATTTTCCAGCAAGCTGTATTGACTCCTTTCCTCTAACTAATCTGTATCGCGACTAACTCCCGTGCAGCTGCTCAGCTCCGACCGCCGCGGCCAAGCCTCATCGACCCTGCGCAATGTCAAGGAGCGACACGAAGCCATCCAGAAGATCGAACAACAGATGGTGGAGCTTGCCCAGCTATTCCAGGATCTCGACCAGATCGTCATGCAGCAAGAGCCCCTCGTCGAGAACATCGAGCAAAAGGGCGAGGAGATCCACGACAACGTCGTGCAAGCCAACGTTGAAATGGGCGGCGCCGTGGAGAAGGCCCGAAGTGCCCGCCGCAAGAAGTGGTGGTGCCTACTCATCTGCGTGATCCTTATCATCATCATCGCCATTATCGTGGCCGTAGTTGTGGTGACCCGACCAAAGTAAATATTCGCCATGTCCCAGCTTCCCCCCTCCGCATCCACATCGACATCCACCAACCACATCACACGATGTCTCCTTACCCTCGCCCGTCCCCACCATCTCCATCTCCACCATCTCTCGTCTCTCTCATGCACCTTCCATACTATCAAGGCCGGCCCGGTCCCTGTATAATAGCCTCCGGTGGATACGTATCAGCTGCTGACCGGACATTTCTTTCAGGGACAACTCGAAGCCGGCTTAAAACACCATCTCTTGTGTTTGTTTTCCAAAATTGGCTCTGGGATTACCCCCCTTCCTTCTTGCTTGCTTCTGTTCGGCGTCCAAGGCGCGACCAGTTCGACCTCATCTTTTGTAATCAATTTTCGGGGGTATTTCATCTTTTTGTCGGGGCATAGATCATTGGCGGCCTGAGAGTGCTTTGCTTGATTGCAGTACTGACTCGGTCCTGGGAGAACGTATCTTGTATGCGAATATCATTGGCATTTTCTTTTAGTGCGGTTTGGATGATCGTGTGGTCCGGGTGATGTGAGACTTTGATGCCAGTAGTTTTGCTCCTTGACAGAAAACCTACTTCTCTATGGACTGTGCTCGACACTCAATAATATCTATACACGGTCTGCATGCACATTCTGGAGAAGAACCACCTATGACGTACAGTCCAATTCGTACAATTCCTCTCGCGAAGGAAACTCTATAGGCTACCACTAGAAAACTCTCGAACCACGCTGCTCCTTCCCGAGCCTCTGACTGGTCTCTCAACAACATGAACTTGCAACACAGGTGAACTCTTGGCCGCATTGTTGCCCTTCCAGCCTCAAGCCCGGAAACCCTCATCTCATGCTAGCGCTGACGAAGATCCGCGAATCTAAGTCGGAGATCATGTCATTCACGCAGCGCCGATTGGCCGACGCTCATATAAGGCGTCCCGACCAACATCAGTTCGTGTCTGGCACCCCCGCTGTCTGTCTTGGTTATAACTTGTACCTAACACCGCCGGCACGTGGATACAAAAGCAATACTTAGAAGCCTCAGCTCCCGCCCACAAGTCAATTAATCGCAGCTACCATATACCCCACTATCAACCTCCAAAACATCAGTAATTAGAAAGAAACAACACCGACAACACCATGAGCACCGACCCCTTCACTTCCGCACTCATACCCTATCGCCCCAGCCCTTCAACAACCACGCTCACATCAACATCGCCGTCAACCTCCCTAATACCAGCGCGATACTTCACCGCGCAAACCGGCCAAGCCCTCGCGACAGAACTTCTCTACCGCCTCCTCTTCGACATCTTAAACCGGCTCCTCGCCTCCCTGCACCGCTTCGCGGCGAAGCAATTCGATTCCCTTGGCTCGTTTCTCGAGAAGCGGTGGGAGGAGAGACAACAAGGACAACAACAGCGAGCGTTGGGAGAGACGAGTGAGGCGAAGAAGAGGGAGAAGGAGGGTTTGAGGATTAGTGAGGAGGTAAATCAGGCGGCGGCGGAGAGGGGGTTCATTGGTGGGCCGGCGTGTCCGGTGAAGGGGAGGGAGATTGGGGGTGGAGGGCCGAAGGGGTGGATTGGGAATGTGCTGGAGGGGATTCGGGAGGGGAGGGTTGTGGAGAGGGACTTTTTGGGGGGACATCCTTTTGTGAATTGAGAGGTGGGGTAACGGGATATGATGAGTGTCTCTGCTGGTTTTGAGAATGGGTAGTTTTTGTTTTGAGGCAATATTACTAACTTGAAGTACAGTGTACACCTATCTATGTAGGTTGAGGGGCTGTCTCTTCAACCCTGACTCTATCAGTCAAAGACGTCGTCTGTCATGTCTGTTGTCCGCACACCTTCCTGTAATAATCCTCCACCGCCTCACCCACGTCTCTGTCCCAACTGTCGCCCAACCTCGCCATATCCCGAGCCAAAGTCAGAGGCGAATGACCCTCCCTATCACAAATACGCAGTACCTCTGGATTCCTTGGAGCCTCTTCCAACAAAGCCTCCAAAACGTCAAGCTTCTTCTTACCTGGTTGCAGACTACGTACAGCCATGTGTAAAGCGGTCGAGCCATCCGTTTCCCTCACACATCTAAACAAACCTTCTACATAACTGGACTCAAGAAGAAGGAGCTCAACCATGTCAACAAGCCCCAACGCAATAGCTGCATGCAACGGAAGCTAGAAATCCGCTCCTAACATTCTGATCTGTAAAGACAGATGGCTATTCTCCTATATATATTGCTTAGAAGTCTTTGTTATCCATACGATAGATTCCTTAGCGAGCGAGTACTTGAACCTTTTGACCGTAGGCAAAAATAGACCCATTTGGCCTAACAGCCCGTACGCACAAGATCTACAACGCAAGGGACGATCTACCACAGAGATTCCTACACTATATGAATAGCTCAAATTCCACTTCTTTGCAAGGAATCCTCAATAGAACTTTCCAAGTTCTAGGAGTCTTGTCAGTGACACGCGACTAAGCTCATATTCCTCCTCGGACGAGAACTTTTTCCCAGAGCTAGTTTGGTGACGTTGCTGATATATGTCCCATGCCGTCTTCCCATCCGCATCGGTATCTTCGGCAGTAATACCCGGAAGACGAAACGACAGGAGGATATTAAAAACCTTTGCATCGCAGAATTCCGCAGCTACATGGAGTATGTTCTTTCCGTCATCTCGCAGTGTAAGCTTAGCTCTTCTCTCCATAAATAGATTGACGAGCAGCGGTTTGTTCCAGGAGGCGGCAGTGAGCAAAGGCGTCTCACCTCCAGGCTTCATGGGTGCGTCGATATCTGTGCCGCGGTCTAGAAGAATCGTTGCGTTCTACAGTGCGCCACTAAGCGCCGCTCTGTGAAGCGGTTGTAGGCCTGTTCCGCTAAGAGATGCAATGTCCGCACCATAGTCTAGCAGAGCAGTCACGATGCCGGCTGTATTATCTCCCTTCAACGCCCAATGGAGAGGTGATTCGTACGCTCGAGTGTCCTTGATATTCGTGTCCGCGCCGTGTTCGAGCAGTCGTCGAACGCAAGTCGCGCACCCTGACGAGCCGCTCCAGGCAGCCCAACTCAGCGCAGTTCGCCCTTCTTTGTCCTTTGGCTTAGTGGAGGCGTCGTATTCGAGTAGTGTGCCGACATTTTCGCAGTCTCCTCTGGCAGCAGCCCACATGAGAGGTGTTTTGTTTTGGTTGTCGAGCTTGTTGAGATTGGACGTATCGTTGTCGAGTATGGACTCCAGGCTATCGCTTTTCCGCCCGGTGACTATCATGTGCAGAACCGTGAATCCAAGGTTGTCGAACACGTCATCGTCTTCGAAGATCTCTTGGAGTCTTGGGATGTCTCTAGTTCGGTCAGAAGAGGCCAGCGACAGAATTCGAGTCCAGGCGAGCTCGCGTGGCGAGCTTTTATCAGTTAGTTGCTGAGATTCTGTGGTTGAAAAAGGGCACCAAAGACTAACCTCCCTTTCTTGTTCACTATATAGCGATCGGCATTCTGGAGGAGTAGATATTTGCAGATTTCAATTTTCCAGTGATGTATAGCCCACTATGTGATAGAATAGTCAGAAGAGAAAAACACTAAATGATCCTGCAAGTAAAACTTAAAGTGGACTTACAAACAAGATTGAGGAGCCATCTCCTTCTCTAATCATATACGGAGAGGCTCGGCGCGTGTAGAACAAATCCAAGATCTCTTCATCACTCCATAAGTGCGAACCCCAGACAATATGCTGATCAGGTATCATCTGTGGCATACTGATATGCCAGGACCCTCCTGCACCCGTGACATCTTTCCAGGTGCTCGTGAAGGTAAGAGCCACATTCAACAATCTCGACGGGAAGTAATAGGTGAAGTGAGAGGTAGTCGTTGTGCTTCTTTTGCACTTCCTATAGTTGCAGGGCCTTATTTTTAGGGTTGGCGTACCTTGGTAACTTCCGAACATGATTCCTAATGTACCGCTCAGCCACCGGGGAATGTGGGCTTGTGTGTGTATGTGACACTGACATTGACAGAATGTTCCACAAGCCAGACCAGCGAGAGACGCCCTGACACGTACCGACCTAGCTGATGTAACTGACTGGCTATGCAAGGATGATTCGTAGGGAATAAGGTCGTTTCGTCCTCTTCACCGTTGGCGGGACCCGGATGCAGGCTCTTCTTCCTGATAGGTATCACTGTGGGCCGGTTGCAAAGTATCGGATGATTGATATGAATCCCTAGAAAGAAGCTCCTCCAACGCATGCTGCATGGAAGCAGCTTGGGGATGATCCAGTCTGATTAGACTTTGATCAGGCTCGCCCCGAGTCACCAGTGAGATCTCTCTAATATCCAGCCTTATGCCATGACTATATTTGAGGTTTTAGCGATTATCTAAAGGGCCGCACGTAAACGAAACTCACTTGATCGTGAACAAGGAGCCGACAAGAGCGGCTACAAGGCTGTCACGACGGTCGCGCAGCCGCTCGCGAATCCTGCTCAATTTTCCAGACTGAATCAGCCCTTTGATATCTTCAGCCTCGCATTCCGTCACTGCTGTCAGAGCCTTCTGCACCGATCTCAACACTATGCGCATGTCGCTAATCTAGCACACATTAGCTTTGTAAGAGTGAAAGAGTGGTGGTGTAGGCTTACTTCGTTCAACACGTACTGTAGTTCGTCCGGAGCGTTGTGAAGAGTTCGAAGTCTCTCAAGTCCTTTACCAGTTTTCTCGGCCGCGCCTAGAACAGCTAGAATGCTAGCTGTTATTGACAGCGGCTCGGCCATCTTGTCGCGCTTCTTCGCTTCTATCGCCTAAGCGTTCTGGTAAGAAGTAGTACCGATGCGGACATGCGGTCTGGCACGAAATCTAAACGAAATTAGAGAGAATTGAGAAAGATGAGTCAATGAGTAAAGGATGGGAATAAACCGACGAGATGACGTGGCTTTTCTACCGCCTGTAGAAAATACCCCTCAGCTTGACCGGTCAAGATACGAGGTTGGTGTAACCGTTCATCTACTGGAATCTCGCAGTCCAGGCTCAGCCTTGGTCTCCCGTGCCTTGGTTGACGACACGATGGCAGACGCGTAGTTTCTCTGCGGCTTCTTATTTCCACTCCACCCGGGCAGGTTGGCCACATTGCCAAAATAGACACAATTGCATCCAACTCAAGCGATCAGTTCGCCAGCATGCACATGGATCGGGCTCATAAAGCTCCCTCACCAACAGGTGACGAATGTGCAGTTGAGTAATTTCGCATGGTATTTCAGACCTGCTGGGACTCTTGGAGGGTTGTCATGTACGGCGGTGAGGAAGAGGGCCACGCTTTCCGATCACGATGTCGCAACACTGCCAAAACTCGACATGAAAATGACTCCACCTCGATTGAAGGTATGTTGAATCATGTCGTATCAGCCTCCCTCCCTTCTGTCAAGCACAATTTAACTAACAATCCCTTTCCATCAACTAGAACCGTCAAAACGCTCCCTACACCATCGACGACTTCGGCAGACCAGTCTACAGTAACGGCCTCATCGGTTTCCGCCTCCCGTACTTCGACCAACTCATCTGGAACGGCAACGCCGCGCGGAGATGCTACATCGATCCGCAAGAAGGAAACATCGCGGATTGCAGGTACTGGTCGATCCCGCGCGGAGCCAGTGTCGCTGGTTTACGCTCAGACGAACCAGTCAAGGCAAGCTACACGAGTAGGCCGGCGCAGATCTCGTCGACCAGTTTATCGGCTACGGCGCCACCAAGGACTACTGAGATTCCGAGCACCAGCCTTTTTGATATTGAGGCCGTGGCGGTAGAAACGGGGACGCAGACTATGCCAAGTCCTACGCCGAGTTCGGCGCAGTCAGCGGGCAGTAGGGGTAATGCTGGTGCTAGGTTCAGTGTAGTGATGATGGCGGTTGTGGTTCATGGGGTTTGTGTTGCTGCTAGATTTACTTACCTTATTTTATGATGGTATGAATGGAAGTAAAGAAGTTAAACTTTGATACGAAGTCGAGACGGCTGGGTGACGGCTGGGTAATTCTGGGTGCAGTTACTTACACTGATGGCTTTTATTCTCATTTGGTGAACTTGTGTCGACCTGGAACTGTACGTGCACTTTTCCAAGTAATGGGCGTATTAGGGAGCTTGTAAGAACCGCAAGGGAGGGAACACAGGTCAAGTCAATATGTAAATTTACAAACTATTCTTCACATTAAGGGGGTATTTCAAACTTCTTGGGCTCCAACCCGTTCACGACTCCGAACATCTCCCCACGTAGCGCCAGATTGTCTGCAAGCATCACCAAAATGGTAGTACACGAGCTCCCTCCAACTACATGAACGTTGATTCTTTACCTCGTGGTCGACAGCTCAGAGACATTAGGATCGTACCTTCCAGCACCCGTATGTTGCGGCGTCGACAGCTCCGAGACGTTGTGGTTATACACAGGACCTCCTGCACCGGTATGTTGTGGTGAGCTCAATTCAGACGCATTCGCGTTAGGCGGCGGCGCTGCGTATCCCGCACCTGTATGTTGTGGCGAGCTCAATTCAGAAGTATTCTGGTTGGGAGGCGGCGCTGCATATCCCGCGGCTTGAGAGACCGGGCTCACTGTATCCTGACGCTGAACAGGGTCCTGGGCGTACGGAGCCGAGAAGTGTCCTTGAACTGGCTGGGCGTATTGCGGCTGAGGTGTTTGGTGGGTTGAAGCCTGGTGATTGTATTTCTCCATGGGAACGGGCTGAGAAATGTTGTTGTTGTGGGGCGCGTTTGTGTATTGAGGTGGTGGATGCGAGACGTGTGTTGTTGTGTTTGCTGCGTTGGTGCGGTGCTTGTTGAAGTGGATGACTAGGATGGCGGCTGAAAGGGCCCATGTAACACTGCCATTTCATCAATATTTCTTCCCGTTATGCCCCATGACTATCGTAAGATGACTTACAGCTGGACGGCAGCAAACACGGCACCGGCAGCCAGAGCGCCGTAGTACGCTGTGTATGACGTCGTATCCCTCTTCTCAAACCCTCTCATCTCTACATCTCTCTTCCAGTAGTACGAGCATGAATATGAGTAACCATAGTAGGACGAGCATATCGGATTAGCCCATAGCCTTGCCAGATTGGCGACGAGACCGAGATCGATGACCCAGAAGAGGAGCATCCAGACGTGGAATGCGAGGGCGATGTATGCATTATAAAGCTTGTGGATGACAAGCTGAGAGGCGACAAGATAGACGGTTACGCCAAATGTGCAAATGCACTGTGAAGTGTCAGTAAGACTCACGGTTGTATAGGAGAGTGAAAGAGTGGGTGATTACTTACAACCACAAGGCTGAAGATCAAGGCATTGTAGGCAATATAACTGATACCATAAGCATCAAGACCGAGAATGACGATGGCAAAGACGAATTGAATGGCATGGAGAGCGAGGGTCCAGCGTGGCACGCGGACGACGTTTGGTGGTGGCTCAGCGTTGAAGTTGACCATCTTGAAAGCTTTCGACTTTCCAAAAGGGTGCGGAAAAAGGAGGGAAACAACTTCAAGAAAGAGCCTCCA
Source organism: Byssothecium circinans (assembly GCA_010015675.1). Taxonomy (NCBI): domain Eukaryota; kingdom Fungi; phylum Ascomycota; class Dothideomycetes; order Pleosporales; family Massarinaceae; genus Byssothecium; species Byssothecium circinans. The sequence goes on along the minus strand of ML977015.1, from coordinate 66,527 downwards.
CCCGCAGCGGCACACTAAAGTATAAGAACGACAATGATCAACTTTCATTTTGCGCTTACCCTTCGTACCACCGGTCAAGACGCGCCATGTTTCTAATTCAAGCCTTCATGGACTGAAAGGACGGTCAGTCACATAACTAAATCCACATTTGCTCGTATTTCGCACTTTTCATCCATACAGAACCCGTGCTACTCGCCCTATCCCCCATTCAATGCTAGCTCGGTCGCCTACCCGCGTTTCCGCTGGTGATCGCCGTCCCGAATGCAACAAGCTTAAGCGAAGAGTGGATCGGAACTCGCCAATCAGAAGGAGGGACAAAGTCACCATTTGTGGTGCAGGCAGTGCAAATGCGATTTGAGGAAGAAAACGTGATGACGGAGTTAGGAGGTTAGGCTTGGGGCGATTGGGGCTGAAAGACTAGGAGGTGATTTGCTGGGTTAGTGATGTGGGCTGATGAGGCTGAGGCGTATACGAGCATTTGAGTTCAGCTGAAGTTTGAAGGGGAGCTGTTAGCGCTTGTGGAGGGGTCGGAAAGCCTAACAGCAAGAAAGGAACGGAACCATGGTGTTTCTTGGTTGTTTGCCTATGGGACAAAAGTTTAGGTACTTTTCTGTAGTTTCCAAGTGACTCCCCTGAGTTGATCAGCACCGCGACATCGAAGATCACCGTTTCATCTCAATAATCTACACAATATGTCTTTCTAAGTAGCCATACCTACCGCAGTTAGGAAGGAGACTGAAATTCTTCACTCTTCTTAGTTGGCCTCGAGTTAGGAAAACGTGGAAATCGGAACCGAAGCCATAGTCGCACAAGATCGCTTGCATATCACCGACAGTGATTTGGTCCTGCACTGCTTCTTAGCAATCACTTTTACATCATCCCGGCTCGAGAGTGAGATATAAGTCACGTGTTCACTACGCTACCCCGCTCAGGTAGCTGGCAGCTGGCATCCCTTGTTCGTCTCTTTCTGATCATCGTGATCTGCGGATCCCCGCATCTGAGGTGCTGCAGCTTGTGAAGCTAACTTTTTTGAGATCTAGACAGCGCCACGCTTCAGCTGCAGCGCGGCGCCGGTCGTTGCATTATTATAGCGTTCCAATGATGGGTCCATAATGCTTTGCTGTGTTCGCTATGAAATTTAGTACGCCAAAGATTGTCGAGCTAAGAATTCAGCCCCAAGTCGCGGTTTTCTGGTTGATTGATAGCATCTGCTTCCGGAAACAGCTCGAATTGCCTGTTACTTAAGTCGTTCTGTAGGTACTTGGACAGGATCGAGCCGGCCTTGGAAGGTAATACACATAGCTATTATAGTGCTCACTGTCGTCTAGCCCTTCTGTTTTATGAAACATTCCCGGTATATTCCGCTGTCTTGACATTAGCGTGTTCTGCAAAGGACTCTATATCCACATTGTCGGTGAAGAACTGAGTGAAAACCGGTATTAACGCGCATTCGCAAACAGTAAGACTTGCACTCTCTCACTCTCACCTCAGGAGCTTCTTCAGGAGGATATCAGACGATTGAGTATGTCTAGGCGCATCGGTGCGGTGTATGGCTGCGACTTGGGCGGCTGCAATGCGGAAGAGGAGCATTTTAGGGAGGTTGGAACGGTTGTCGTAGATAGGTCCTGGAGCGCGGGGAAAGAAAGCAAGACATTTTCTTTGGTGTCCCTCCATTATGAGGACATACTTAGCCGTATCGAGCCAGCTGGATATTAGTGATGGTGGTGGGTTTGTGGTTTGAGACGGGAAGATCGACAAGAGCTACCCGATTGGTCAAAGCTTCCAAAGCTCACATCTCTGATCGGACGTCACCTCTTCTCCTGCACCCAACGTGCAATCCATCGCAATATCATCATCACCCATCAATAGCGCAGTGTTCTATTTTGTTATCATGAGTCCCTTCTTGAAAACGGCTCAAGAGGGCCTATAGGAGGAAATTACAGCTGTCTACTCCGAAACAGTTCCCGCCTCCGCTTCCGCCTCTCCCTCTATCTCTGCGATGAAGCCAAACCGACAGGAAGAGGATGGAGCAGCATTCGCTATTCGACTTCCCATCGGCGATTCTAAAGACGGCGACATGATGAACGTACCACCGGTGGTAAAGCTTGCTTATCTGCTCAGCGGTCAATGAACTTCCATGCGTTAATCAGATCCTTCTCCACCCACGACCGATCTTGCTGTGCTTGAGCAAACCACTAAGACCCATGCAGCATCCCACCTCTGTGCGCAATCAGTCTACGTCTTCCATCAGTGAAAGTATGTTAAATTTTTCTGTCAACCGAGCTTCAGCCTTACCGTCATCGTCCTTTCCTTGCACGTCTTCTCCATGTCCACTCCTATCGCGCATCCTCTCCCCCACTCCAGTCTGCTCTTCTTCGCTTGAATTCCCCTTCTTCCTTACTGTCCATGATGATGTACGTCCGTCTGGTGTTTCTAAAGTATGCACCATCCCGGTTCCTCCGGACTGCACCGTAGTCCGTCCAGTCGGTGTCATCGGTACTTGTCCTACTTCTGTCTGTTTAGGCAAAGGATCCTGGGCTATCGGAGGAAGTGTCGAAGCCCGTGGTCTACTCGGTACTGTCGGAGCCGGCCTTCCAACCTGCTGTTCTGCAGTCGGTGTTGTTCCGGCCTGCCCTGCTCCGTCCTGCCGTTCCCCGTCGTTCTGCTGCTTCGCATATATGGGCTCCAGTTCAACCGATACACACGTCTCCACTAGCAACGCCTGTAGATCCTTGCCCGTCGGAGGCCAGTTGCGGTTTGCTATCGTAATGATGAGAGGCTTCATGCCCAGCGACATAGGCAGTTGTTGTCCGAACGCCCTCGTACCCATCGAATTCTTCGGGATGTCCGCCTCGGTGACGACCGGCAGCTCATTATGCTTGCACCTCTTCCACGGCTTCCACTTCAGCTCCTCCTCCGTAAGCGCCCATCGATGCTTTGCAATAGTGTATAACGCATTCGAAGGCCCGACCGACGAGTAGAACATCTTGTATCGAACGAGCATATCCCTGTTGAGCTGGTCTTGCGTAGTCCCCTTAGGCGGAGCTATGTACCGGCCTTCAACATCGCCACCTTTTTCATACTCCGCATACTCGAAATAGCTCACGAATTCGATTTGGTCCCTCATTTCGAAGAAGAGGCGGTAGATGAGCTCGTCGATTTTGACCTTGGAGATGTGCACATCGTTGGTTGGCAACACGCACGTCAGGTACGAGCGCTCCTTTACTTCGTACCATTTGCCCATGTGCGCGCCACTCTCTTCCTGCCCTTTGCGCACCATCTCACCTTGTGCGTCCGTGACTAGAAAACCGAAGTCATGGAGGCGCAATAGACCAGGGTGTAGACTATGGTCTTTGAAGATGGGATACGCGGCATATGGAGTCGCCGGTCGCTTGCCTTGGATGAACTCGCGATTGAGCTCCAACAGGTCGGGCCACCTGGTACACAATGTCCAGTCTTTGATCAATTTGCTACAGAGGACACAACGGCGTATACGGGTTGGTAAGTAGTCCTTGAGCGGGATGGCACACATGTCGCAGCGGGCGGATATTGGAGGCGGGGGAGCTCGCGGTCCTGCGGGCGTCGGTAGCGCTATTGGCATTGGTTGGCTCATCGCGGTGGAGGATGGTGGAGGTAGGATGTGATGGATGGGTTGTGTCGAACAATTGATGAAGGTAAGCGCTGTGGCTTAGCGTGCAAATGGCGAGGTGAAGGCCATATTAGCTCAATTTTATATCGTAGGTGTTGGCTCGATCAAGTGAGCAAACGGTTATCTAGCCCCGAATTTCATTCATACGATCCTCTTTCTTTCCGAGCCTAGCCGCATGAGCGTTTGTCATAGTCACCGATGATGCACGTCTTCGTGGAAGGATCCTAAAGCTAATACAACGTGACCTTCGAAAGTACTGTCTTCTTTGACACAAACATAAGCTATCACTACACACAAACAAAAGCTAACATTGAAATCGTGTTACAACTTCACATGACGTCATTATCTACTACTGCCTATCAGTCCTCCTTCGTAACTTTCAAAATCCTGAAATCAAGCATCTGGCGACCGGTTCTCCTCGGATTCAACCAGAGCCCTGCTCCACTCCGCGAGCGCAGCCGTCGTCTCATGACCATCTTCAGGGTTACCTACAGCCCCTTCATCACCACCGTTGTTAGATGCGATCTCCGGACGACTATTCGATACAGTCTCTTCCGTCGTCTGCTCTTCACGTAAATGTACGGGAGTTGGTATTCTCTCACTACTTCCATTCACCCCGTTGGTATACGCTTCATGCAGATTAGACGGATTCGAAAGCCTCCTTCGCCGAAGTGTCGCCCCTGAAGCTGTATCTGGAGAAGCGGAAGAAGTGTTGGCGACAGGCGTGTTTCTTCCATTACCGTGGCCATTTGCTGTAGGTTCTCTGTGGTTGGTCTCAGAATGAGGCGCTGCTATCGGAACAGCCTGTCGAACGAAGTCGGGAACTGTTGACTCAAGAGAGCTTGGCCCAGTCGCAGATGTCAATGCTTCGGTCAACCGCCGAACATATGAGCCAGCCTGCTCATGGGGCATATCTGGGTGTCTATGGTACAGAGCTGCGTACAGATCATCTCGAATGTTGACGATATCGCGGGCTGTAAGCGCAATTACTCCCTGCACAGCTGCTAAAGGATCCCGAGTGGCAGAGCGTCGGGGAGGATCTGGAGGCGATGCTAGTATGTTCGAAGGATTCTGTTCATGCGTCGCCGAACGAGACGAAGACGTTGATCTACCTCCGAAAGGACTGGAATACACCGGATCTGGTCCTTCATCGCCCTCACCCTCCCTCTCCCTTATCCTCCTACCGTTAATCTCAGACCGTCTCTGCGTAAAGCTTGCATACGGCGTCAACGCCTCATCCGATTCCTCACTAGTAGCGATTCTTCTGAAACTAGCATTTCCGCGTCTTGATGCAGCCTCCATGCCACCAAACATTCGTGGATAGACAGGCTCAGCTCTTCTCCAGGATTCTTCCTGTCTGACTAGGCGGGAGCGTTCGCGGGCTTGACCATCGGCGAGAGAGGAAGTGGTTTCGACGCTGAAGCTGGATTGCAGGTCTGAGATGAGGATGGCGATTGCGGCGACGGTGACGCCGATGAAGATGGGGAGGATGATTGCAGTTAGGGTGGTCATTGAGAAGGACATGTTTGGGATAAGATAAGTTGGCTTGCGGGTAACTGTGGAAGTAGTGAGGAGAGAATAATATGGAGAGGATGAGCGTATTTTATATGTACTCAGAAGTGTTTGAGTGTTATTGAATTATGGAGATTCGGTCTGTGACAGCGCAGCGTTTGAGTGACCGTGCGGTGTGGTGCGGTGGCGTACTACGACTTCACAGCTGCAGCTTTTGTTGTCGAGGTGTCAGGATTCATGGAAGAGTATGTGGTGTCAAGTGAGAGTTGCTTGAATATATTCATAGAATAGCATGACGACGGATAGTGGCAGCTAAGCGACTTTACATTCACACTTTTCTAAAAACCACAGAGAATGTGAAAGGATTCCATGTGCACTCCATCCTTTCTGTCTTGGTAAGGTAGATCCACATCAACTCCTCGCTCTCATACCCATACAAACACCAAGAAAAGCTTCGTAACTGATGCATCGACAACCAGTAACCTACAAAAATAAATTAACCAAGAATCACTAAGATCCATCATTACCTAACTCACCTCAAACCGGACAATCCGCCAATCCCTCATAATCCGGCTCGCGATCCAGTTCGCGAAAAAAGTACGTAGTAGCCACGGTGAAGATAATCAAAAAAGACGTTGCGATCGTGAAAAGAGTCCCAGCGTCGAGGATGAGTTGCTGGTGATTCGGCGTATTCGACATGTTAAGGAAGTCGCGCGGCATTTAGTTTGGTGGATGGGGGCCTTGTTAGAGTTGAGGAGGGGAGTGTGTGCTTGAATGTGAGTTTCGACAAAGAAATGGCTTCAGGTTTTGAATTTGGTCTGTGAGAACCGGGTTTTCTTAGTGGGGTTGGGTTTGAAGCGTTGATTGAAGAGAGGGAGATGTGAAGCTGTATATTGGTCACTATTTTGTAGACTCTTACCCGGGCGGATATGTTATGAACAGGTTGAAAACGGTGCTGGAAAGATGGAAACCTCTGTGCTCGCAAGAGCACGCATGGAGCAAACGCCGAGTTTCTCAGTAATTCAAATCATGACCGTCTCTCTCCCTGATGTATGCCGTGCATGAAAGTGTGTGGTATATCCGCCCAGTTCCAACCACGCCGTCGCCATGCTATTACCAACTCGCTGGGTGGAAAGGTACAAAAGCACGTTTGAAATATAAAAAAAAAAAAACTCCGGCGATTCCTCCCAAGTATACAGGTAATCACCCATGCATCCTACATACTCCGAATCTTTCATTTCCGAGTATCGACAAGACGTCTACTGTTAAGCGCAACGAGCGCATGCTGCCAAACCGTTTCGCAAAGTACGCAAGTACATCTGCAAAGAAGTCTGCAAATATACCTTGTCCCAAGGGCCGGAGGCCTATTCATATCGTCTCGTGTATGTTGTGTGCCTGGTAAGTGGTTCCGGTGTAGGGTTCCGCCCATGAAAGCTGTTCAATTTTCAACTCGTTTCTTTTCGGTGGTTGTGGTATCGTTAAAGTATATCGACATTCTTTGTTGATCTCGTTTTCGATTTCATGCCCGTGACCAGAGTCTTGTCGCACCTAGCCGTGCATCGGGGAGCTACTTTACGGCGATATTGGAGCTTCGCCTTCAGGAGTCCCACTTTCGTTCGCCCCCTTGCTCGACCGTTCGGACAGGAAAAGCCTGCTGGAGGAGATTTCCATCCAATTCAATCGTACTGCCACGTAGCTGCCGCTGTGCCCTGCTACAATCATAGGCCTGCTTCATCTGCTCCAAGTCCCGTGCCATATCTGCCACCTTCTTCTTGAGTTCATGATCCCGCTTATAAGGCGTCTGGGGGTCTTTTGGTGGTAAGGGCAGAGGAGGCGGACTCTAAAGCATTGCGCCAAGGTTATTAATCAAGTTAGAGATCTGGCCTTCCGGTCTTGTTTCGGTGTGCCAGGGCTGGTAGGTGTGGCAGGCTCCTCGACTATGTTCTATTCATGCTCATCGTCGAGAGACAATTGTGTGTTAAATTCTAAAGAAATATGTGAGTCCTCTAATTCCTTATTACTCAACTCATCCTCATCCTCGCTAGCTTCCGCCACTTGCTTATTAATAGCCTTTATCTGAACTTCAGTCTCCAACGCAGCTTTCATCTGTGCATGTTGTGATGCCTTCGTATCTTTGCTTACTTGGACGACATGCCCGAGGTTCTCCTGCCACTCCTGGCTCCAGCGGTACGCCTCCTCGGCCTGCAACTGCCAAAGCGCCTTCAGCTCCTCGACGTAATCATTATCTTCAAAATCCTGAAGCTTCCCTTCTAGATCCTCCTAGTCTATTATGTGGCGATATGCGGTGGCTATCCAGTGATTAGCCTCCAGGAGCTTACGGCGGAGGTCGACGGCCTTGAGGTTCTCGCGAGGGTAATGCATCTCATTATCAAGTATTGGCAGGGTATTCGGTCGTGCCTTAGTTTTCGCCGGTTTCGGGGCTGCTGTCGTGCATGGCACTGGAGCGGGCTTCTTCTGGGAAATCTTAAGAAGACGCAGCTGGAGTCGCTGGAGTTTGATGAAGGCCAAGGCCATTGCGCCCGTGAATATATTGGCAAAGATACGGGCGACAGACCAATTGATGGTTGCATCACTACTTGGCATAGCAATGTATGGGGTGTCGATAGGATGGGCTAGTGGCGAGGGTCGGCTAATGATCTGGGCGGTCTCGTGCGTGAGAATGTACACTGGGAGAGGCGAAAAGGTTGGTATCGGAGATGGACACGTCTCGAGTCTCCCAATTGTCGGCGTCAGGATATTGTTCATAGCGATCCCGAGCGGATGATACCCAGCCACAGAATCGCCGACACGGTTCCCATAGTAAGGTACCCGGGCGCCGTAATGAACCCAAGGACCGATGGAAAACATGATAGCAGCAAATCCGGCGAGACTACTCATGACCAGGTTTCGGCCCAAGTTCACCTGGTGCATAGGATCGGCTATAGGGACGTTGACAGGATGATTAGGGTTGTATCTGTGTGCTTTCTGCTCGCCACCAAGAATTTCACTGCTGATGCCATGACTGACCGCATGGGCAATGTTGGCGGCTGCAGCCGCATCCGACATTGTGAAGGAGTGCTTTATTGAAGGGACCCTTTTGGGCAGGTTGTGTCGGGATTGCGGAGCACGCAGGTCCAGACGTGAAGAATTGCAGTCTGAGGTTGCGGGGGTTGGAGGTGAGAGGAATAGAAGAGGCAAGAGAGTATTGAGGGCGTGAAGTTACATATGGTGCAGTGCGCAGTCGCCAAGGGAAAATAGGCACGTGCATTCACCTGTGGTGTTCACTAGCGTGTTTATTCATCCATATATGGAATGGAAGCTTCCGGGTAAATATCAATACTTTTGGGACTGCTTCTCTGGCTGTCGATGGACTGGCTGTCGTCGGCCGTCTATTCATCGGACTACAACCTCGACGGCGACTTCGTTACTCCAGCCCGCTTTCGAGTCAGTCTCTTTCCAAGCCCTCGCTGTATCAATTTCGAGGACGTTTTCGTCTTCATTGCTGACCTTGACGCAGTGTGCTGGAATCGGTCGTCCAAAAACTACGGCCATGAAGTCTTTCTCAATTGAGCGTTTCTTAAGGTCGCTGATGTACAAGCCTGCATGTACATTAGCGTCACATTTACTGATAAAATATTGCTGCTAAAGCGGAAGGGGCATGAGCAATCATACCGTAAGTGCCCAGCACCTTCAGTGACGTCCATATGCGAAGTCTTCCGGTTTCTCGATCAACATAACTGTCGGTATTGACAATTCCAGCTGCTCCTGACATTTTACCTAGTAGCCCGAGATTTGCGATTGAGATATCTGTTGGACCTTCTGCATCATGTCTGCGCTCCAGTTTGAACGTATGCAGTGGGAACGCAGATAGAATCTCCCAGCCGCGAACTGGAAGCTCCATATGAACAAATGCTTCATTGGCCTCCACACTGGTAGGTTTTGTGATCTGGCCGGTTGTGTGGCTTCTGATGACGTACGTTCCTTGCTCAGCTCCAGGAAATTGATCCAGTCCAATGAGCTCTGCAACAGGATGTTGCGTGCAGTTGAAAACTCCCACTATACTTACTCCCGAGCGAGCCATTCCCACGTACGTGTTGACCTTGAGCAGAGCGGCGTCATCATACGAGTTGTAAGCACATGAACTCTTGCCAACGGTATCGGTCCTTAGAATTACTGTGTCTCCTCGAGGATTGTTACCGGTCATCTGTTTGATAAGGTTAACATCGTGCTGTCCAGGAACATCTGTGATATATATTGGCCCTCCAGATACGCATCGCGCTGCAGCATGGAATGATGCCCATTCGTGAGACGTCTGGAACATGTCCCAATCAGGGAGGATGTTGAGGTACTGCGTGAAGATGGAATTGTGCGCATTACAGAAGATGTGCCACGGGTGTGACGCTGGAACCTCAGGGAAGAAGTCGTCTGAGTTTCTTAGCAGTATCCTGGGTTTGTTCGAAGGAAGCTGAGAGTGGAAGATGATTTGCGGGACCTGCGACATGCAGGAGATGGCTTTGGCTGAAAAGTATCGAAGATGGCTGATAGACCAGGCGTCTTGGTAAGCTTGAATAAGGTCACGGCGGTCGTCTGCGCAGTCGAGTTCGTCGACAAAGAATTGCGCGTCAGTTTTGACTGAGTCGACGCCTGTGGAGTTGAGGAATTGGTAGAAGTCGCGGTAGAAGCGATCGACGTCTTCCTTCGCTACGGCAAGCATTTTGCCGCCAGAAACACCATCTCTCTTGTGGACTTCCACTGTCTTGTACTCCTTCGCAATTTTGCCGGTCGACGCGATTCCGCCCCAATAGCCGAACTGGATGTTGTCAATATTGGCTTCCATACAGTGTGATGAGACATTCGACACGCGGCTGCACTCACCAAAGCGTGCCAAACAGCAATATGTTTTATGTTCTTATGCTTGTTGCGGATGTCAGTTACCGTGGCTTTGAGACCTCGTGGAAAGCCATTTTTGGTTGCCTCAAACTCCATCCATGCATTCTCGAACTGATCACCTCCTTCTTTGCTCAGCGATTGCCAATTGTCGTCGATAATCAGATTGGTTATGTTGATCTCATTCTTTGCCAACGAGTCCAGGGCTTCGAAAATTTTGTCTTCGTGGAGTTTCTGCCCCAACCCGTTCCACGTGCAGTAAGCCAGGCCGTCATACCAGTTCTGCAACCATTCCGGCTTGTAGTCTTTCATAAGAGCTTTCTCTTCCGCAGCTATCTCACTAGAAGCGGTCTCGTACTTGAGAACGAGCCTCCGGGCGTAGTACATTGTCGCGGCTATAGCAGTCTCCAAAGATTTGCCAACCGATATGGCGAGCCTAGCGATTCCGTCCTCTTGACTGTCATTGCGTGAGTCGATTATGACATTGCCAGCGCCGTCATGATGAAGCGTTGTCAAGACATCGTCCACACCACTGATTGCAAGCACAACCAAATGTGAGCCATCGTGACGTTGGAACGCTGCAAGTATGCCCTCTTTATCAGGCGCGAAAATGTCTTTTCCTTGTCGAGGAGCGATCCAAGGCGACCATAATCTTACAATAGCAAACCAGCGGAGGAAGTTTGTAGGCTTCCCCAGCTTGTTCTTGGTGAACCCGGAAGTCTTGCCTGACGCAGCTTTTGCAGGACTTGTGAGGGACCAGAGCAGGGTATCCGGAGTATCGCTGCGCTCTTCTTGAATATTCACAAATGCCGGCAAGCCGTCAATGTAGCGGGCGAGTTCATTTTTGAGCTTTTCGGACGACTCATAAATAATATGACCGTCCGCAGTGGAGAAGTGCTCATTCGCCCATTTCCATGATTCGTCTTTTGATGCCCGGAAAGTGATTGTGAATGACAGGGAAGATCCGTGTTTCGGCGGTCCTCTCAGCTCGAGAGAAAACCATTGACGATATACGTCTGATTCAACCTTTTGTCCGACGGCAGTCTTGTATTGTCAGCCGGAGTACTCAAGTCCCCGGATGAGCATACCAGGCATGGCGGTGATCCAAGAGCGTGCAATGCCAAGCTTGTCCACTTCTCGGAATCTTCGTAGTTGGACCACAATGCAACATCCCAGTCCCTCTTCGTAGAGCTTTCGATGAGGACGGTGAACTTGACCTGTTCAGTGTTAAGTTGTTTTCAAAAATCTGATAAATGTTTTCGTAGTTTAGGAAGGTTAGTGATAGGCGGACATACTGAATGCTTTTGAGGTGAGATGCTTGTAGTTTGCCCAAGAGGAGGGTTGCAGGTAAGTTTGGCATACATGGTAACGTAGGGTATGAGGCTTCAATTCACAATGTACGAAAAGGGAATTTCTTGGAGCAAGAAAGACCGGAGGATGGAACGCGTATGGAATGATTATAGGGGACAGTTGATTAGGATGGTTGCTGGATACTCCGATGGACAAATTGATGCGTCTGAAATGAGGAGAGCGAGGAAAGATGTGAGGAGTGAGTTGTCAAGTGACGTTTACTTTGAGGATGGGGTAAAGTGGAGACGCTGGGAGCAACCAATCGGCGTTTACGGGGGCAAGCTCCGGTCGCGATGTTTTTTTGGGACATCACAGTGAGTCCGACACGACAATGATTGGCAGCGATGCCACTACCACGACACCTACCGCGTCCTCAGCCGTATACCTGTCAACGATGCATTCGGAATCAGCGTGTGGTATCCAGACTACAGCGCACGAAGAAGACCTGGGCCGGTGAACTCGGGATAGATGCGCGTAATGCGCAATGGGATGAACAAGCTATGAGGATACGAACAGGCGCGCAGAAGAGCATGCTGGAGATACTAGAAGAGCGAGGTTTTGTGAAAGACATTGCAGGGTAGGCGTGCGCATCGAGCTTCGTGGCCAGGAAGATGCTCACACTGGCAGCCCTCGCGAATCTCTCGACTGGCTCTTGACGCGAAAACGGATCGGTGCCTACGTCGGCGTAGACCCTACCGCGCCCTCCCTTCACGTCGGACATCTCCTTCCGCTAATGGCGCTGTACTGGATGTACCTTCGCGGCTACTACACAATCACGCTGGTGAGCGACTCGGCCCGACATCACGCGACATGTAGTTGATAATGGATAGCTAGGTGGTGGCACCGTGCAGATTGGAGACCCTTCAGGACGGACGACTGCTCGCGCACGTCAGGGAGAAGATACACAGTCGATGAATGTGGAGCTCATGCGCACACAATTGGACAAGCTGTGGACGAACGTGAAATGTCTGGGTATCAAGCACAACCATGCGATGGATATCAGCAGGAAGAGAGCACTGTTGGACAATGCTGACTGGTTGGAGAAACTCAACGCCGTGAAGCTCATGCGTGATCTGGGATCGGGAATGCGGCTGGGTGCCATGCTCGCGCGCGACTCGTAAGCTCATCCGCATCATCTGAACCGGGATCAATACTGACTATCTTAGTGTCAGGATGCGCATGGAGAATGGCGAGGGCATGGCCATCTCGGAATTCTGTTACCCGCTCTTTCAAGCTTACGATTGGTGGAGCATGTACGGCGCTCATGGCGTGCAACTGCAGCTCGGCGGCTCCGATCAATATGGGAACCTATGTGCTGGAATGGACGTCGTGAACCACATGCGCAAGATCAAAAGATATCCTCAAGAGCCTGAAGACGACCCATTGACTGCTACCTTTGGTCTCACCACCCCTTTGCTGACAACAGCGTCGGGCGAAAAATTCGGAAAGAGCGCTGGCAATGCTGTCTGGCTGGACAAGCAGATGCTGAACTCCTTCGATTTGTACCAGGTGAGGACGTCACCTCGGACAAACGCTACGAGTGCTTACAAATATGCAGTATTTCCTCCGCATCGCAGACGCCGACGTGGCCCGCTACCTCAAACTCTTCACCTTCCTCTCCCTTGACCAGATCGACCTCACCATGCGCCAACACCAGAAGGATGAGTCCAAGCGCATCGCTCAGCACGTACTTGCCCGAGAAATTGTCGAGCTCGCCCACGGCGCTGCCGACGCAAAGAAAGCTGAAGTCGCGCACCGGGAAGCCTTCAGCCAGGGTACGAACACTTTCTCTCTCGGCGCTCTTCGAAACACGCTTTCCGCATTTGCTGAGAAAGGGGCTGCTGCCAGCGGCGCAGTCGGCAAGCAGAACAAAAGAGAAGGGGAGCTTCTGGCCTACAAGCAAGCATATGCCGCGCATTCTACTGCGCAATCTATTGTGAACACCACTTCTGAGCCCCCGAAGATGAACAAGGCTGATGTCGTCACACTACCTCGCAGTATGCTTGAAACGGGATCTTTCCCCCGTATCCTCCATGCTGCCGGCCTTGTTCCTTCGAGAAGTGAGGGTCGTCGTCTGATTCAAAAGAAGGGCGCCTATGTTGTGGTTCCTAACTCTGGATCAATCGAAAACCCCCATGGTTTGAACTGGACTGCCATTCCCGAAAATGTCGGTACTGCGGATCCGAACCATTACTTGGTTGATTATGAGGCGCTCGTGCTGCGTTCTGGAAAGTCGAAGATTCAAATCTGCCGCATTGTGACTGAGGAGCAGTTTGAGGCTGAGGGGCTTACGTGTCCGGGGTGGGACGAGTTTAAAGCAAAGAGGGATGGGACGGAACAGCAAAAACAAGAGTAGAGTCGGTATGTGTATCATGTGTGGTTAGTTGTATAATAGTGTAAAATATGTGGAACGAGGAAACTGACGAAGCTTCTGTCCCATGTACCATACTACGAAACTGCTTGGTCTTGAATGAGACCCAACGCCGCGTCGAACAACCAAGCTCTGATGGTATAAGGATGGGGATATCGTAACCAAGAAACACCTCGCCAGCACTGAAAATGCCTGACCATGCGCTCCTTTATACATCCAAAACACGTTCACATTCACTCAAAAAACCTTCTCATCCTCCCCCCACCAAGAAATACCAGTACATCTACCACCATCGTCTCGAATTCCTCGCCGACGTCGCACACTGCAAACAATGCCTCGAACTCGACACCACCGCACACGTCCCACAAACATTCCTCCCACAGTCATTACAACTGTACCTCCCCCTCTCCACCTGCCCCTCAACCTCCATATCGACATCCATGCCCATTCCATCTGTCTCACTGTGCAGCGGCGCGTCACAGTCTTCACAATGCGGCACGCTCGATGTCTGTGCTCGCTGTTGCTGCTGTGGTTGCTGAAAGATGGGTGCGTGGACAGGCGGCGCGGGGAGTTTCCAAAACGCGTGGAGTGTGTATTTCTGCGGCTTGTGGACAGCGGGGGTAGAGTGTTGTGCTGGGAGCGTATCGGAGGGGATAGGTTCGGCGCGCGGGTTTTGCCGTTGTGCTGTGAAGAGTTTGTGGATCGTGTTTTCTATTCCAATTGATCAGCCCTTCCGTCCAGTCTCTTTATCACAAGCAGAGAAATCGCATATGGCGGTTAGCATACCGTGTATAGCGCGCTCATCAGGCCGATTATCACGGGCCCTTTTACGCGTCCGCACACCCCAATCCCCACTCTTCACTCTGCCTACACTGGAGAAATCCCAGCCCGTGACGCGCTGGAACGGCGTCTCGATCTCCATGGCGGTGTCGTGGGGGAAGGGCGTGGGTGATTGCGCTTCTGGTGTATGGGTTGATATGCTGGAGATTGAGACGGGGGAGAGGTCGATGGAGCGTTTGCGTTTGAGGCCCATTTTTGGCGGAATATTGTGTTTTCGGGTAAGATGGCGAGGTTGTTGATGGGGGTGTAGGATTGCTTGGAGAATGGGGATGTGGGAGCTGAGGGCGGTGATGGAGGAATATGGGGTGAGGTCGGGGGCTGGACGCGAGGTGTGGCGTAAGCGCGTTCCGGACGCGTAGAGTGGTGGGGCTGTTGTGCCCGTAAATAGCGATTCTGAAAATATTGATGTGAGTTCTCTCTTTATGCCCCCTAAAGTTGCTTTTTAGCTCTTATATCTCTGCTTGATAATTATTTTTAAGGCCATGGAGCCTTCGGAATCCGTTGTATGATTCTAGATACTGTATTGGCGTCATGACTGGTTGAACGTTCACGGATAAGTGACTATCCGCAGCAGCTCAATGACTGCATCTTTAAATGGAGAAGTGAAAGATCTTTCAATGCTATTCTCCAACGCAAGAGAGTGAAGTACTATCGAACCGTCCCCCAACCTGTCCCCAAATCCGATTACCGCATCACTGAAGACCGCAAAGCCGACATACGCTTAAATGACTTTGACGCCAACCGCGATGCCGAAATGATCGCTAACCCAGGATTCATGTTTGATATGAACAAGGTCTTTCTGCTCCAGGAGACGTTGGACGAGTTGGTCCGAGAGGGCACTCAAAGGCCTGTACTCCTTGGTCGGCTTATTCAACAACGCCTTATCTCCTTTGACGGTCCACGATGAGACAGTCCGCTCCCGAGCATCCACTTCCGTTTTCAGACCTATATCAAACCGACCTAATTTGCCAGTAATGTCCTGAACCTCACTAAGAGGAACGGTTTCCAGCGAGCCGGTGTAGAAGAATTTGTCTAACCGCTTCCTCTCTCGATACTTGTCTGAGTGGTAACCGTAGGTGTTTCCTTTCGCTCTCCCATAGGTGAGGTCCTTCTGGAAAGGCTTCAACCGAGGCACCGGCGGCGCCGGAACGTCTTCCCAGACGTCCTTCAGGTTAATATCATCCCGCTTGTGGAACTCGTGCTCCGATTTGTCGTTTGAGTTCATATCACCACCAACAAGCCCTGCCACAATCTTGTATTCTATCGGTGGTGCTCCTTTCAGAAGAGTTGAGATTAAAGCCAATTGGCTGGGACGATAGCCCCTATCGTCCCAGAGAGATTCCAGGTGTGTCGTACAGAGACGAAGAGACTCCTTTGCCGGAGAAGATGTGTCCTTGTTCGCTATGGGAATGTCAATTACCAAGGCGTCTCTCCCCATGTTCGTAACAAAAGGGACGCGGAAACAATTCAGAACACCAAGGTCCCTTGAGATCAGCATCAGCGTGAAGTATGGTTTTGACTCCCATTCCACGAGCTTCAAGATGAAAGATTCGTCGGGAATATCGAAGTAGAGATCTTGAGGAGGATCGATGTTCGACAAAATGAAGTTCTGTTGAACCCATGCATCCTCCAAGATGGTCCGAAGCGATTCTCTGCGGACCTCCTGAAGCATGATCACGGTTGAGTTGGCTTCATCCCCGAAAACTTTTCTCAGATATTTTAACGCTGCGGATGCGCGCTCCTCTCTCCAGAAAGGGTGCATGTAGATGTTCCAAGAGACGACTTTAAGCGTACTACCACGCTCTAACCTTCTCCCTATGCCTTTTTCCAGCGCGGCCCACTTATTTGCACCCGCTCGATAGATCTGCGGCTGAAGGGGTTGGGGTTTTGCGAAGTTTTGCTGGATAGGTTCAGGCGCCGGAAGAGGTTTTGACTGACGATATTGTCTGTAGAGATCCCATTGGACACCATAGAGCATCAGAGTGGGTGGCGAAGAGCTTACCTTCTGCAATGCTAGCGTAAAATCTTGGCACAGCAGAAGGCCCGGCCGCATGGTGAGGTCGAGATTGTGGCGATGTATTTTCAGGCTGATCGATGGTCGGTTTACCGGTATCGAATTAAAGTAGCCTGACATATTGTTAGCTCACTCCATAACTGCTAGATCAAAAAGATGCGGTAACCTAGAATAACGTTATAGCGCGTAATTTAAGGTTGCAGCAGCTGTCTTTACGACCGCTGGGGCGCGCAAGTGCTGAGCGCGGGGCGTGGGTGCTGAGTGCGAGTGCTGGGTGCAAGTGCTGCATGTGGGTGCCTCAGATACTGTAAATGCTGTCTATTGACTTTTGCCGAATAGTGCCTTGGCAAGGTGGTCCAAATCGAAAATGGGATGTTTGGATCAACTACCTTCTGCATGTGATGCGGAGTGACAGGTCACGTGCCTGAATTTGCAGCAAGCTTCATTCAACATCCAAATTTTAAGGAGTATATATGTAGTTTCTACAAGTTTTCTTCGCCAAAGAAATACATGTGTATACATTAATGCGCAGTTCTGATAGAATGTATCGCCCCTACCAATGCACGATCTTAAGAGCCCAACCACGAGGCCGTTCGCTCTACAACCATAAGCGGAGGAAGGTTCGACGTCGGTGAAATGGCCATGCGATATTGTCTTCACACAGTTGCGGTTTCGAATAAATCTTCGCTGTTCTCTCTAAGTTAATTACCTCCACTTTGTGATGTCCGCTGCCTTAGAGATGGTTAGGTGACCATGCGAAGAGCCCCGCCCCTCAAGGCTACCTCGAAACAGTATCCCAGAATTGTTGTATGAAGCATGGCTCTAGGCCGGGGACTCACGCCTGACGTGCTTCGAGCCGCAGGACCCGGTTTTGTATTATCAGATACGGTACCAGCAAACCTACACGGCACTAAGTACAGGGTTTCCTATATCTCAGCCTCGCTGTTTGCTATTCAGTCCCTTCACCGATTCTGGCAACTTCATCAACCTAAACGCATCTTTCGCCTCCTCAAGCGAGTTTGGTGTGGTGTGAGCAGGCGCAGATCTACCCTCCCAAGGCGCTTTCCCATTTGGCCAGATAATTTTGCTGTGATCTCCGAAGCTCCACCAACCTCTCCCTCCACTCATATAGATCTTCGATCTAGCTTCCCATGACGCCTCCATTTCGGCACGGCGCTGGATTTCCGCCCGTGAATCTTCGTCATTGGGATATGGTGGTTCCCATCGACTTTGAAATATACTGGACTCATCAAGTCGAGCGCGATCCCACATAACATACCCCCATCCACGTAGAGACTTCTGGTTATCTTGGTTGACAAAATTTGCCCAGGTCTCATCTTGATGCGCCCATCGCCAAATATCGGTAGGGCCGGTATCAGGATCATCAACGAACGGAGGCCTTATGTGAGTTTGCTCGTCGGTTGAGGTGAAGTCGGAGAGATAAACGCCATCGTCTTCTCCATTCGCACAGTTCAGTGCTTCATAGAGGAAGTTGTCTCTATATTCAGGGTGGTAGCCCGAATATAGGAGCTCGTATCGTGCCTCATATGTTTTGGCCATCGAAATTCGTCGTATCGTTTGTAATCCCAGCGCAAAAAGGTATTGAATAAATACGGAGTCTCTCTGATCGCCATAGTCAACTCTAAATTCGCCCCAGGCTATATCGTGCTCTGCAATATCGTTGAATGCTTTGATTCGTTAACAATATGTATATTTGGCGAATATAGTACATACCAGGATAGACAGCTTGGACAAGGTAGTCATGAACGCACGCTAGTTGCTCATTTTCCCAAGGAGAAAAGTTCAGGAAGAAAGCATTCCAAAGCTGTTTTAGAAGTCTGGGATTCGAATTCGAATCGTCAAAGCCGCGGAACAAGTTGCAGAAGATTTCGAACCGATACATAGCCCGTTCAATACGAGATATTTCGGCGCGCGTTGCAGGCCTGGTTCCACACACAGGTGATTTCACTATGGCAGTGGCTATGAACTGCAATGCCAGCTCGCTTACGCAGGCATGGAACTTCGCGATAGGAACCGCGTCGCGGAGCCTCCATGATTCGGACGGGGGTTGTCTTTTGTGGAGATGTCTTGCGATAAAGCTCTGAATACGATCCTCGGTACAAAGGTCCAAGCGTGAGGCCTGCTGCGTGATATTGGCTTCGGGGAGCACGTCGAAATCCACCTGGTTCAGCAACACGCGCGTGGTGATGATGGTTTCGGCGCCGAGGAAAGCGTGGTAAAGTGCACGACAAGACAAGGCTGCCGATCGCAAAGACAGGACATCTGGTATGTTGGATAGTATTATCTGCTTTAACTCAACGGACAGTTTTTGGATAAATGGAGACGGAGTTTGTTTTTCCATGATGTAATTATAGCTTCGAGAGGGGAAAACGGAGTGAGGGGGAAACGGAGCGAGAGTGGGTTATTAAATAATACCAGGCGAGCGCTTAATTACTTCCTGCCGCTTCTATCTCATGTCCTGGAGCACCATGCATGCTTCCTTCTTTTGATGATTGAGATCAGCCTGTGACATAGACCGTGATTCACATCTTGATAAGCCTTTTGTCACATTTTCTTTCGTAGCTAACGACTGCAAAATCATTTTCTGTGTTTCCAAGTCTCTTCGATCTGATGATGAGTTGGCTTCGAAGGCTTGCTGGGATGGGTTGTTGAAGGGTTAGACTGCCTTTGACATTGAATACTTTGCCTCCGCGCTTTTTCTGACGATGTTTGGAAGGAAAATTCATCGATTGATTTTCACATTGCTCAATAAAATGCATTCGGTAACAGATCGCCTTCAAGCGATTCTGACTGTTTGGAGAAGTGGCGGAAAGGCTGGCTGTTTGAGCACCCTCGATTATTGAGGCTGTGACCACCACAGCCACACTCTTTGTGGCTGTGCTAGCGATCTCGTGCCTTCCACAGCGGCACAGGACCTATGTCGCATCGCAATGATCGCATCAAGCAACTACATCACTTTGGTGCGAACCATAGGGAAGACGCATTCGCCTAGCGTCCAGGCAATGACTAATTAGGCCGGATATGCATTCAACTAGATGAACATCCTGGTTGTTGGTTGGTGTGGAGGTTCCACAATACTGTGCCAAGAGCATTCCTTAGAAAATTACTTCACCACGGCTAAGCATCAAAGACATCCCCCACTACAAACATGGAGAAAGAAAAAAACGTCACAGTGAACCCGGTTCACAGAACTTATCAAACAAATGACGTAACGTACGAATTTACCGCCACAACCTTCACAAAAACCTCGCGACTTCCCTTGAATGATCAACGGCTTGACGGCACCCCCTTTGTATGGTTCAGATCATGGTAAGAAGCGGCTACAACTTCTTTAGTGGGTTATTAAAATAAACGACATAGCTCTTTCGCCACAAGATCATATAATGCTAACCAGAGATTATAGGAACCCTGAGCGCATCACAAACGAGGCCAGAGCCTTAGAGCTAGTTTCTCAGAAGACGACAATTCCTGTGCCGCAACTCCTTAACCATGGAACTTATCCGGATGGCCGGCGATATTTAGTCACGAAATTCATCGAAGGCGTCCTTCTAAGCGAATTTCCAGACCGAGGTTGCTCGAGGCCAGAGGCACAGGAGCATACAGACGGTACACCGTGCAAGACATGTTTAAATCAGACTTACTCCAATGCTCTTGATTTTATTCAAGGCACCGTTTTGCAACAGCTCGCGAACTTGAAATCTCAAAACCGGGGTATTTCCGGATTTGTTATGCCCCCTTCTTGGCTAAGCCCCGACATCCAGCCTCCGTGGCGAGGAAAAGAATATTGGAAGACTCTCCCTCTAGAGACGCCTGAATACGTTTTCCAACACGGTGATATCGCGGCTCACAACCTTATAATGGATCCACAAACCCTTCAAGTGAAGGCTTTGATTGATTGGGAATACGCTGGCTTCTTCCCACCAGAGATGGAGAGATGGCCCGGATCTCTGGATTCAGATACAAGGTGAACCCCTGAGCGGGCGGCCCTCCCCACTTTGGAGCTTTGGGCATCGAAAGTCATCGAAAATACAGTAAATTACTATACAGAAAAATGTTTCAAAATGACGTATGGCTACCACCAGCAGCTACTACCGCTTCACATCGCTCTCTCATGTTCGTACAGTACTTTTGAATATCCCCAAGCTTAATTCCTGCCCACTCCTCCTTAATAGCCTTAATAAGCTCCTCTTTTGTTTGAGGATACCGAGCCTGTACACGCTGTTTTAGGAGCCTCCATACGTTCTCTATAGGGTTGAGATCAGGGGAGTTTGCTGGCCACCAGAGCAGGCGGATAGCTCTGTGATGGAATGCTTGTTTTGTACTGTTAGCTCTGTGTGGGGAGGCCCTATCCTGCATAAATAGAGCCTTTCCAATCCCTACTTGAAAGATCTCATGCTCCATAATGAACTGCTGGATGTGGGGGAGGATCCTTTGGATGTAGCTCTCTGCCGTAAAGTTGCCCCAGACGTCTCTATCCCATATGACTAACGGTCCTTTTGAGCCGTCTCCTCCTATACAAGCCCAGACCATAACGTATGAGTAGTCCTTGAACTTTGGCATACAACAGTTAGGTAGGTACTTCTCCTTAGGCCGCCGAGTTACAAAGACCCTCCCTCGGCCACATCGAAATGACGCCTCATCGCTCCATACAATCCAGCTCCATAACTAAGTGAACCAAGTAAGGGCAATCCTCGCCCAGAACAAGCGATCCTCTATATGTTTTTGGGTAAGGAGAGGCTTCTCTGTAGCAACCCGACGATAGTATCCTTCCTTTGCAAATGCCTTAGATAGGGTCTTCTTAGAGGCCTCTATACCAAGCTCATAAGCAACCTCTTTAAAGGGCTTTTCTCGCTGGGTTTTAGATGAAGTAGCGTGATCAATAAGACGGCGACGCGTAGGAGTATTAAGGATTGGACGACGGCCTTGAGGCTTTGTAGGAGTAATTTGGCTGTGGATAACCCGGCGAACGGTCGTACGGGGGATACTGAGTTGCTGAGCTATCTTTGAGTAGCTCCATCGAGCGTTGTAGTACAGGGCGTGAATTCGAGCTCGTTCTTGGTAAGTGAGGTGACGGAGAGGCGTTTTGGGGGCCATGGTAAGAATGCTAACATCTTTTATCATCTAGGATTCAAGTATTATATACAATTTGCTATTGGTGTATCGAATTTTCGATGGCTTTCGATGCCCAAAGCTCCAAAGGCAGGGGGGCCGCCCGCTCAGGGGTTCACCTTGTACCTACCGTAAGCGGGGCGATCAGGTAGCAGATGCGATAGCGGAGTTCCTTGCTGCGGAGTACCTTGCTGCGGAGTACTTGGAGTGTTACCAGGGATGGAGTGACAAGGCAGAACTAGACACGTTGATTAAGTCTGGGAAACTTCCACATCCTGATCGACTGAGATAAGCCCGCGTAGAAAATTAGTCAATGGACTAATGCCGCATCTGATATGACCGAGTGATGCAACGTCAGAAGGTAATGTTAAACGAATGTCAATGAGGGAGAAATGTAGGATTGCGCAACCGGACTGCATTCGCAGCGCTCCGAGAATATAACTAGGCGATGGGCTGACCACGATAGGGTCAATCTAATCGCGCCAGCGTCCAAACATTATATAGGAGACCTCTCCATCCTCCACCCCGATTCAGCTAGCAATTCCCTTTCTGCATGCTCCGCAGCGCTTCCGCGCTCCAAATGCTTCCTGCTGGGTAACTGATACTTTAGAGCTAAGACCACATCTGCCGCTGTTTTAAACCCAAAGTCCTCCTTGTGGTGCCAGCATTTCCAAATAACGTTCCCACCCGTCAACCCAGCCATATCCGGAAGCTCTCCAGCCTCGAAACGTTTATTCACATGTTCCTCATAACCACGCCAGTTAGTGAACGGCTCCCCTTTAAGGCCGGTTCCGAAGGGAAGGTGGCCCGTGAGAATGACGAACAACAGGGTCCCTAGGCTGAAGATATTGGTTGCTGGTGTCGAGACGAAACCTAGTCGTAGGTTAAAGAACGGGTCGTCTGGCAAGTGTCCGCCATTCAATCCCAGCGCGTCGCACGTCGAGCCCCTAAAGTCGCAGAGCTAAAGGCCTAGCGTGGCATTTACTAGGACGTTATTGGTGACCTGCGTAATCATATGCACCACCCCCAAACTAAGGGTATATCTGTGAATATTCTAAAAACAGTAGAATATAGGCTTAAAAGAGTAAGCAGCCCCCCTTTTACCCCTATCTTACCCCTCGTGTGCCCCTTATATCGTTACTTCCTTCCCCCACCTACTATTAAAAGGATAGTAAGGGGTAAAAGTAACGTCATAAGGGGTAAGATAGGGGTAAGGTGACGTTATTAACTGTTTCTAGCCTAGTTACTACTTAATATAGTATACTCACACAGATTACCTCTGTTTTCAAGTGGTGCATATGATTTCGTAGTTCACAATATTAAGTCTTATATCTGAATGTATCACGCCCCTTAAGTGTATATACGCAAAGCCTTCAGCTAGCTCTATGCACTATTAATAGTGAAGAGGCTCCCTGATTACTAAATTATACTTCTCTAAGTACGCCTGCAGAGACCTATTGCTCGCTTTGCTAAGCTTAATGGAGGAGCTATCATACACTCCTAGGTATCTATAATGCAATTAGCTTCAGCGATAGGGTCAGGGGGGAGCACAAACGGAACAATTCTGGGGTAATGACCTAGTCTCTCTAAAAATTTTCGCTTAATATTAAAGGCTTTGGCGTTTTTTGCCTCTAGCGCTTTGCGATTAGCATTCCCTTCCTAAATCTTTATAGGTGACTTTATTACCACACCATCACCAGCATTAAAAAAGTGTAAAGTGCTGCTAATATACGGTAGACGCTACATTCCGTGATATACAACTACTTAATGTGTAAGGGTGGGGTGATATATTAAAGTCAAAGATGTAGCTGTCTAGGTTTAAGGATGAAGTAGGCTGTAGCTGTCTAGGTTTAAGGATGAAGTAGGCTGTATAGCGCAGTCTCTAGCTTTGCTTATTAGCTAGGCACAGCCTATCATGGAGAGAGGTGCCATGATAGCATACACATTTAGTAAAGCACGAGCATCAATTTTAGCTAAGGGAGCGTGATTACTAGTTAACTGTTGATCCTGCAAGAGGTGTGCTAGCGTCGTACTTCGTTCCATCAACTATAATCTAACATTTGCAGGCATACATATTCTAAGGGTTCCTGCAGCGGCTAGCTAAATTCTCTGTATTTATCCCTAACCCTTTTAGAGCCTAAGGTAATAACGGTGACTTTATAGCCTTCCTTAGTTATTTTACTACAGGATTTAAAATTAACAGTTTCTTCTTTCTCGTCGCCACATAAGAACTTTTTTAGGGAAACAGTCTTTGTGTATATCCTAGTAGGAGATAGTAGATAAGCGTCCTAATTAAGTAGAGGGCGACATAAGACCTACTTAAGTTCCTTTACTATTAGGCTATTTAAGTAAATTTAAGATTATGTTGTTGCAATAGAGATGAGGGTAGATAAGCTTAGTGCTGTCGCTAGAAAGCGTGCGAGGTGGATGCTGCTTTGCGAGACGGATGCCTAATGCGATGGCGGCATGGCAGATTTGGTCGATGCCCTGGACCGCATACCTCTTGCCATCAGCCAAGCCGCTGCGTACATCAATCGGGGCGCACGCATGACTATATCGCGCTATCTGGAGGTGCTCCAAAAGAGTGACCGGAAGAAAGGCAGCCTGTGTGTGATACCTCAGGCTTGTTATCATCATCAGGATGATCGACCACATCCCTGTCCTCCTCCCAACACTGTACCCACCAATCCAGCCTTTTTGGGGTGCCTGGGCCGGTAGGGTTGGCTCTGTGAAAACCACGGAGCTTGTGCGGGCTATTTTTGAAGCTGGATGCATCGTACCGCTCCGCGTCATCCTTATATCCAAGCCATTTGGTACGGTACTGTAGCTTTCTGCGATAGAAGCGGGCTACGAGGATCTGCTCTACCTCATATTCGTCGTCGTCGTCGTCTGCACTGCCGCGGTTGCGCTTCCGCTTGTGTCTGCGCGAGCGATGGGCGGTGGGGTTGACTTTGGTCGCTCGTCGCTTCCAAGACGGCGGTCATCGCTGCTGTCATCACTATAGAATATATTGGTATTGTAACCGCTGTACTGCGCTGCTGATAGGCAGGGGATGGCTCAGACTTTTGGAAATCCACTTCACTTCGCTATAACTTTGCTTTCTGTAGTAGGGGTTCACTGATAGGATTCTCTGTACCTCAAAATCTGGTCAACTAAGGAAAGAGCTTTGTTGAAAAGCTTGAACGAAAAAAAAAAAACCCCCCCCGTATCTCTTCCGCCATCGCAATTCCTCCATCGAGTTCAATCCCTGACGCGTCTATGCGCAGACGACTTTCCAGGACTGGAACTGTGCATCGCCCGAGCATGCTGTTCCGGTATTACCGACTGCCCCTCCAACCTGGATGCCACAAATTCCCAGTCAGCATTGTATTGTCGCTAAATATGATAACTCTGGGATCCAAGTCCCAAGAAGTATAGGGAAGGGAACTGCTTACTTGCTTGCCACAATTCTGGTCTGCATAAATAAAACCAACACAACCGGCGCCATTGGTGAGTGTCAGGGATATAGGCTTTGCATTATCCGGTGGAACCTCGGTCAACTGGCAGGAATTACTGCCGCTTCCAACCACTCTGTAGGAGTTGCCCCCGCATTGGGATTTCCAGTTTACCCATACGGTCCACGCGGAGACATTCGGGAGGACAGCGGTCAGGGCAAGGAAGGTGACGGCGGTAAAGCGCATTTTAGAAAGATTAAGGGACAGAATAAGTGTTCTTTTATCAGGGCAAGATATTGGGCAATACTAGCAGAAGAGAAGGTTGTAGATTGAAGTGACAGAGATTGAAATAATGACGGAAATGGACAACCTTATATATATTTCCTATTTATTTTGTTTAAGTTGGCCGTTGGGTAAAACATATTGTAATCACGGTGTGAAGATGCTCGCAAGAGGGAAACGGGCCATCCGCCTTCAGCACCCTTACTCATGCGCACCGGTGGAGTCGGAGTCACGGTTTTTGCCACCCTCTCTGATAGATACACTTCTTAGATGATCGTCAGGGCTTCATTGGTTCGCTGGGGGGTGAGATTTGCACGTGTCTCCGACTTCAGTGGTTACCACTACGCTCCGCGAGTACTTGTAGAGTGGCGCGTTCCTCGTGCATAGTGAAAGCCCAAAGCGGAACTGCCCTTTTCCCCCGTCTGGCATCACACCCGTCAGTTCTCACAGACATGCGCCTACCCCTCAGTGAGCAGCTGAATCCTGTACATCTCACAGTTACATGTGCTGACGGTCTATTCTCGAACCGGCGGAAAGACTAGAAGCTGACGGCTCAGAAGTCGTGACACTAGGCAGCATGGTAGTTCTGCGTGGTTTTGGAAGGAAAATATATTAATGATAATGTCTCACTTCAGCAAAGCCGGAAAGGTCTGGACTGTGGGGTTGGGAAACATGTCATGATGACTGAGCAGTGTTGCTCAAGTTGACTAGTCAGTGGTACTCATGTGCGCACCGGCGGAGTCGGAGTCACGTTTTTTCCACCCTCTGTAATAGACATACTTCTTAGATCATCGTTGGGGCCTTATTGGTTCGCTGGGTGTGAGATTTGCATGAGACTCCGACTTCAGTGGTTTCCACTACGCTCCGCGAGTAGAGAAGCAGCTGCTTCGGTGGGGCGAGCTGTTTCGCGCCGGCAAGAGGCTAAGGGTTGATCTTTCTTTCACATCCTCGCAGCTAGCCAGCACAGCGAACAGTGGGAACAAGCGCGGCTCATCGGCCACGCAGAGGATGCTTGCTGACCGAACAGTTTACATTGACGATGAGCAAGAAACGAGTGGAAGCCCTTCGGTCTGGCAAGAAGTGTATGCTCTTATGCGATGTTCGGGTCCGCCGTGCAATCTTGATCCACATTGCTGGCGCGATCCCTTCGGCGAGCGGCACTACGAGCTGCGGACTCACCACCTTAAGGCGCTTGTTGGACTTGTGCAGCAGGGCCGTGCTTTGAAGAGCCACGACGACGTGCCTGAGGACATCCGTGAACAGCTGTATACAAAAGAACACCAGCGGCGAGAGCAACAGTCTGCGACCACCAGCGCGCCCACACCAAGCCTTCCGCCCATCAGCATCACTAATGTTATGCCATCTCAGCCCCACGAGTCTCCCGTGACGAGGGTTGCCGACGGTACGGCGACCACCGCGAATCAACATTTGAAGAATCTTGATCTTGACATACCTGGCCCGCGGGACGCTGCAGTCATAGCGTATAGTGAGTGGCAGCAATCGAACGTTGTGGATGAAGCATTGAAAGACGAGTTTCGCAAAGCCTGCGTTGCAACCTTGGAGGATGGATTGGATCTCGAGCAGGTATACGAAGACCAAGACCCTAGCTTCTTCGTTCAAAACGGTGTCAAAAGGGGCGTTGCTCGCCGGTTTGTAAGTGACATTGATGGGTGGGCTAAGCGATACAAACTGTCCTACGATGCTTAGCCGGTAGACTAGAGGAGGGACATTTAGTCCGTGGATACCGTCCAGGAATGCGTGGCTAAGTCGTTGGGACGCTCATAGAGGGCGAGCAGCATCATGGTGAAAATTCATCAATGGTGTGGAGCGGATGATGCTAACAAGACTGCGAGCCTTTCCAGATGGGATGCGCACAGATAGGGTGGGAAATTGATACGAAACAACCGTGGCCTCTCAGACTTACAGTGTAAAAGCGCGCTTTGCAGCGCTCTTGCCTCGAGGAATAGCAGGTTCAAGCCATCAGAAATCATAAATCCCCAACTGCTTCATGGTCCCTTAACGCCTCTGTCCTAGCAAAGCGATGTTATCTTCGTAAAGTGAAGCAATGGTGCTGTACTTGTCATCCCAGCGTTTCTTAATAATGTCCCCATATGGAATATGGCTTGTCGGTGGGAGCTCATCCGGCATTGGCCAACGGCCTTCTTCAAAGTAATCATAGATGAAGACCTGACACGTTGCGATGGAGTAAATGACGCAGCCAAGGCAAAGTAAATCTACCCGTGACAAAGGATCGTCCGCGCAAGTCGCTTCCATATCAGCATCAAGTGGAAAAAGCGCGCCGTTTGCAAAATCGATGACATTCAGGCAGTCGTTGTCTACAAGAATGTTGCTGAGTTTAATGTCTTGGTGGAGTACTTTGCAACAATAGATGTGGTAGAATGTTTCCATCAGCGATTGAATCCATCCATCACGAAAGGATTGAGACGGCATGCCATGGTTTCGAATGCAACTGGAGAGATCGCCTTGTTTGGCGTACGCCAACCTTATCGCCCCAGTCTCCGTATCTGCAATTCCAAGGTACTTGATGATACCTTTATGGTCCCCTAGGCGCTCGTAGATATTTCTCTCGAGAGTGATAAGCTCGCGGTACTGCTCGTTGTAGGTGGGGTGGCCGGGAAAAAATTTCGGGTGTTTGACTACATGAGCGTCGTCGACTCTACAGATCTCTCCGGTCCAACCGATGGCGATACAGCCTGGCCGCTGCTTGACAATGACCGTGGACGAGGAAGCGTTTGCCGCCATCGCAGAGGACTGAGAGTTCAAAGGAGTCGAGATGCGGTTGGTTTGCTCGCACATAAGTTCGATTGATTGACCATCTGCCGCGCGATGTCTCGGCTAAGGGTTCGAATTTCGGGATTTGGGAGATGGCTATTTGACAACGTCAATACGGCTTATTAGAGCTTGATTCGGGTTGTGATGGAGTAGGACATACCTGTATGGAGGAGTGGATTTGCCTCGGACCCTTTCGCCAGCTGACCAGTGTGGGTTGGCGCGCCTTGGCACGCCTGGGCATCCTTGTGGTGGCGTGATGATGCTTTCCTTCTAGAGAACAGTACCAGCATCCTCATCCTCATCCATGTCCTCATCGTCCTCTGTCAAAGAAGTGCTCTTCACGTATACAGGCCTGGCGCTTCTCTGTGACTGAATGGCAAGGTCTGAGAAAGGGATTGGCGGCGGGGTTCGACGGCTTGAGGTTGTCTTTTTGGGGAGACTGTATTCGATAGCCTTCTTAGAGTTTTCTTCTCGTGGTAGAGTTTCGGAGTCTCGGATCTCCGCAGCGCGTGCCACCTTCCTTGGTTGCGCGTCGGAGCCTTAGGACTCTTGCTCTGGGCTTGCTTCGCGAGCAACGCGCGACAGTGTTCGTCGTCGAGTGGAAACGCGCGTGTGTGGTGGTGATTTAGTTCAATTGCGCTTGCCGGCCGTCTGTGAACTCGACGCCCTTCACCGTCTTGGTAGCATGGTAGGAGTTCAAAAGGAATTACTAATATTACGACGCTGATAGGTTTGCGTTACAAAACAGCTGAACAAGCGCCCGATAAGGATGTCGCGTGCACCCGTTCCGGACGCGTAGATCCGTATACAGCAATTCTGGAATTGTTAAAGTGAGCTTCTCCCCATTCCCCCTAAAGTTAGGATTTAGCTCTTGTATGTCTTCTTGATAATTATGTTCAAGGCCTTGGAGCCTTTGGAATCCATTGTGTGATTCTCGGCCCTGTACAGGCGTTATGACGGGTTGACTATCCGCAGAAGCTCAATGACCGCATCCTTGACAGGAGTAGTGAAGCATCTCTCAATGTCACTCTCCGACAAGAGAGTGAAGTACTCAAGTGCTGTGTGGTCCCTCTAATTATCACGTCACTCAAAGGTGGATGAAGCATAACATCATGCTTCCGTACATGCTACCCCACTACCCCGCGACCCCCCCAACACCAGTGCTTCAACATCCATCAACACACAAGTGCTACTCAACCATCGTCCCGTTCACAGTCATGCCATCGAAATCCCGTCGGGCAACCCACGCAGGGTCATGGTACACGTCCAACCGCCAAACACTCAACCAACAGCTCGATAACTGGCTCGACCAAGTCCCAAATTCCACAGTCCCGATCGGCTCGGTATCCTCTCAGGATGGTTCGGTCTCGATACCAGTATCGAACGCACGAGCGATCATAGCACCGTAGGCTTTGTGCTACGATACTGTTAATAGAGTAAAGTCTCACGATGCGCAGGCACGCTGGATACGCGTACTCGGGGCCTGCGGCAGCGTGGGCGTATAAGAGTGCAGACTGGGCCAACGCGTACGCCTCACTGCTACTTCCTACTAGACCAGAACGATCATTGATGATACGATAGAAAACGCGTCTTCCTCATCGGCCCTTCACACCACCAATACTTCACCAGCGCCCTCGTAACCGACTGCGACTCCTACCTCACCCCCCTCGGCGACCTCACAATCGACAAAGCCACCACGGCACAAATAAGTCAAGAATGGGGTCTCTCATCCATGAACCAGAGCACCGATGAAGACGAGCATAGTTTGGAGATGCATCTCCCTTACATCTACAAGATGCTTTCACTGTACACTCACCCACCCCTTTCCTCTCCACCTCATCAGTTTGATATCTCAGCTAATACACCACAAGACGCAACGCCAGCTTCCAAGCAGACCCCACCAGCGTGCCTCTAATCCCTCTCCTAATCGGCGCCACATCGCGCAGCACAGAACGCTCGCTCGGCCAAAACCTAAGCAAATACCTCTACGACCCTACCAACGTCTTCGTAATCTCCTCCGACTTCTGCCACTGGGGCTCCCGCTTCCGTTACACGTACTACCAACCCCCCACCGGCTCTCCGAAGAACCTCCGCGAGAACGCAAGTTCCAGCCAGACGAAAGCGTATCCTATCCACGAGAGCATCAAAGCTGTGGATTTTGAGAGCATGGACGCGGTCGAGACGGGTGATCATGATGGCTTTTTGCAGCAGTTGGAGAGTACGGGGAATACGGTGTGTGGGAGGCATCCGATTGGGGTGTTTATGGCTGCGGTGCAGGCGGCGAGTTTGCAGGGGGGGAAGGGCAGGTTTCGGTTCGTGAGGTATGAGAGGAGTGGTCTGGTGGAGGATGCGAGTGATAGCAGTGTGTCTTATTGCAGTGCTTTTGCGGTGCTGTGAGGAATGGTGGAAAGCATGAGTATCAGGAATGAGATAACAGTGTTTAGGCATAGCTAATCAAAGCCACATTAGCATAGGATCTGGACCTCCTACTCTATCTTAAAGATAGAGAGAATATAATATTCTGGATCCACGTTTCGAAGTTGGCAAGTTGGTTTTCCCCCTTTTACTCGTTCAATTTATTACTATCTTTGTAGTCGTGGGTATCTATACCGTATCCCTCCCCCGAGAAACTCCGCAGAAAGAAAAAAAGAAAGGGAAAAGGGAAAGAGGTATTACAAGTCCACAGCGCCGAGAAACCACCTGTCTCATCCGCCATAACCAAGACGAAAGGACGCAAACAAGCCGGAAAGCCAATCAGTCTATCCATCTTCTTGCGCCCCGAGCCGAATCGACTAAACAGAGAAAGAAAGAAAGAAAGAAAAAATCTCAAAAAATATCAGAAGACAACAAATCAAGAAGAAGGAAACCCAAAACCAATCACCTCCCAAACACCCCTCCTCACAGCCTCCGAAACCCACTCAAAGGCTTCCACTCATCCGTCCTCGTCCTCTTAACCTTCCTATACCTCACCGTCTTCTCCCTCGACGCCGGCCTCTCCTCATCCCACCAAACCTCCCCCCTCTCCTTCTCCCGAGTCTCCCACCTCTCATCCTCGAACTTCTCGCGCCGCTTGAACATGTCTCCCGGCCAGTGCATCGCCTTCTGCGTCGACGACGACGACGCGCCGTGTGATGACTTGGGGCGCGTGAAGGTCGCTTTGACTTTGAGCTGGTACTCGCGGTCCCTATCCTCTTCAGGGTCGGAACGGATGGGGGAATGATGCCGCGAGTAGGAAGGGCGGACGGTGATGCATTTATAGCGGATTGTGCGGGAGTCGTCTTCGTCGTCGTCGTCGGAGGGGGCATGGGAGTCGTGGCGGTGGTGGCGGTGAGAGTGCGAGTCTTTGGGGTAGGACCAGACGTTGTATTTTTCGAGCTGCGAGGGTTGGCGGATCGTCAAGGCCTGGGATTTGGCGTGCGAGGACGAGTACGGGTAGTCGTCGTGGTCGTCGTCATAGATGTCTATGCGTTGGCGCTTGGAGGTGCTGCGGGTGAGGGGGCGGGAGTAGTAGGGGTCGTTGTCGTAGGGGTCGATTTCCCGGACGCGGGAGGTGTGGTAGGTGAAGGACGACATTGGTGGTGTCGTTGTGGATGTGGATGTTCTCTATTGGGACGGGTTGGTCTGAAAGCGGAAGCGAGGTTTGAATAGTAGCTCAGGCTGTAGTTGGAGTTGTATGCGATGGAAGTGTAGTGATGGTGGTCTGGTATAGCAAACATAAAAGTCACGGAGAGGACAGACCCGTCGCTCTTTATATACCTATGCGTATGGAATGTCTCACTTGCTTTCTTCCACACAAACAATGCTTTTACAAACCTCCCGCCATCACCAACACCGCCTGCAGGGCGAACATGGTACCATGGGCCAGCACGGCCACTAACAGTGGCTCAGGCGAGTGGCTTAACGCCCTACACCGCCCTCTGATTTGTCGAACGCGGGTTTCGGGCGCTCCCGCGCGTGTAGCTTTCCCTCACCGCATGAACATGTCGGGTACTTGACACATGGATCGAGGCGCAGAAAGTCCTGCTCTGCGCTTGAGCAAGCGGCTCGTGACGAAACTGTTGGGGTGTGCTCTTCGATGCAATCATGCGAGCTGAGCTCTGGCCGAATCGCCACGACAAGGCAGTGAGAATGCGTGGACTGGTGACTGGCGGCGCGGGGGCTGAAATTGAGGGTGGTAGGTGGACGTCGCAGATTTTGCAGGACGACGGTAGATGTATGGTGCGAAGCGTTCTGTGTTACATCTGGAGGCCGTTTGTCGGTGCCTGCTGGGATTGCGCCTCTGTGTGTAAGGTTGAGTTGAAGGATGGCGCTTGTGGGTTTCATTGAAGACGGTGTTGGTGACGACGCGCTCGTGTCAGGCGCTTGGGTTGATTCATCGCCTGCAATGTGTATGAAAAATGATCCGGCCTTTCTTTGACCGGAGTGAACAGCCAGTTGCGGCAATGGTGAAGGCGACCTTCCCTGTGGTCGAGTGTGCGTCAACCTCCAGGAAGGCGCATCCGCGGCAGCGACCGACAGCACTATAGAAATGATACGAGGCCGTGGTAGGGGTTTCAAGGGGGTGCCAGGCCACGCAAGAGGCCATTTCCATGTGGTGGTGGGGAGGTGTGGAATGCTAGTCGAGGGACGCTCGCACACAGCCTAGCATCTCGAGCGAACTGTCTTACGTCAGAGGAAAAGTTTGACTTTCTGGATAGCGAAAGCTTGTTGTCGATGAGAGCATGAGTTTTCCCAGACGGCAAATGGGTTGTTCCGGTCAGGCCCACCGCAGAGCCTCAAAAGTTGGTTGATAGTGGAGGATGCACTGAGTAGCTTGCCACCGATCGCCCTGATGATCAACCCACGATATACATAATTTTAAACGTGAAGGGTCCTAGCGAAGTATTAGGGTGATGGCTGTGCTTGTTGCCTATAGTCAAATCGCCGCAGCAGTTGCGGAGTTACGCACGTACTACGTATAGTGCTGCATCAATTGATACGTCCAGGGAGTTAAAGCACGAACACAATTCCGTCGAGAGGTAAATTAGAGGGCAATGGGAATGGAGTTTTGTAGTGATGTGAACACACCTCTAAGTACTACTGCATTATGCTGGTCTTCTCGATTAGACCCAGACTGTCGAGCGATGTATGCATGTGCTCAGTCTCAAAATATTGATACAGTTCAAGTCCCCTGTGGACCATCAATGTGCATTCCATGCTCAGGGAGTATTCGACTCTAAAGCTTTTGTAGGCCACATGATGCTGGCATTCCTGCTCTCGTCTTCCTCCTATTCCACTGCCTATTCAGCCCATCTTTGCGTTCGAAAAGTCCATCTCAGGGTGTTGCTTCTTGAACTGCTCCAGAAGGTCCAGCTTCTTCTGCTCATCGCTCGTCGGCTTGCCCATCTCCTTCTGCTGCTGGTCGAACATCATCTTCTCTACCATGCCCCGCGTCTCGCCGTCGAGGTCGCCGAGCTTGCTGTTCTCGGGCTGGATCTTGGAGACATCGATCTTGGGGGCGGTTGTCACAACGTGGGCCCACCACTCCATCTGATTGACCTTGTCGAGGTGCACGACAACTTCCTTGCCGGTGGGTGTAGTCTCGAGGGTCCATGTTGAGTCGTCGACGTGGATGGCGTGGGGTAGGTCGCCCTAGCATGCTGTCAACGGATGCGCCATGTGTGGTTTCAGGGCACACTCATACATCGATGATGGGATCCTGGCCCTTGATAGCGACCTTGAGGTGGGTCTTGGCTATCTTCACGTCCAGATCGCGGCCTTTGTATTTTGCGTCCACGGCAATGGTCACGTCGAGGTCCTTGATGGTCTGCGTCCACTTGTACGGCAGCGCGGCCTGCTCCTCGTCCTCCCTCGCCTTGGCCTCTGCATCGAGCTTCTTCTGCTCTTCGGGCGACGGCTCGGCAGCCATTTGTGTTGACGATTTGGTGTTTGCGGAAACAAAACCAGTGCGGCGGTGAAGGGATGCTCCGGTGGTGTTTGGTTTGGACGTGGGGTAGGCGCAAGCGTCATCGGCAGCCTAGGTAGTGGACCCGCGCCAATGCCAATGCCATAGCGCCTCATACAACGCATCCCGGAACCTTCACTTCACCGTCACCCCTTGCGCGCCGTCCCCTCCACGCCCTCACTCGCCTTATTGCTAGCCGCGCACTCGCACACGCCCTCCGCTATGCTGCCATAGCCGCGCTCGCCACTGAGAAGAGCTCCCCCAGCTGCTGGACCCGAACACGAAACAGTCGAAAACACCCGGTGGCCCCCTCGGGCACCTACCACCGCCGAATTGATCCATGGCGGGCTCCTTTGAGAAGTCTGTGAAGGGCGGAACGAAGATAAAGGTGGGTTCTACTATGCACAATCACTGCATATGCCTCCGCCATTACCCTTCCAGCCGGTAGACACAGGCTTATAACGTGTCCAGCTCGCTGCCCCCAAGTCCAAATATGTCGAACACATCCTCGTAGCGACACACACGGGTGAAGCGGGCGTTGCGGAAATCTTTCGAGCCCTGACGTTCCGACTGCGAGATTCCACATGGACCATTGTCTTCAAAAGTCTTATCATCGTACATCTAATGATACGGGAGGGCGAACCGGAAGTTACTCTCAAATACCTGGCGCAAAACCCACGACGGAGCTTGGCTCTGAATCACTTCACCGAAGGTAAGACTTTTTATTGTTGCAAGCCGAGCACTTGAAGAGAATCGGGGTGGGAGTCGGCACAATTTGGTCATAAGCTATCACCGAGTGGTTAAGGCATGTCAGCACACTTGCGTAGAATGGGGGAAGAAAGCTTTGCTTGTGAGGATGCGGTATTGACTTTCCAAGTAGTTCAAACCCAGGGCCACAACATACAAGCATACGCTGAATACCTTCTTCATCGAGCGGTCGAATATGGCGCGACGCGGGTGGATTATGTGCGCGGAGGCGAAGGCCGGCTCAAGCGGCTGACCATCGACAAAGGCCTGCTACGAGAGACGGAGAGCATACAGACGCAGATCAAATATCTGTTGCGGTGCGAGCCGTTTCACGATGAGCCGGAGAACGAGATAACGTTGACCGCCTTTCGATTACTCACAATGGACCTGCTGGTGCTGTTCCACGTCATGAACGAGGGAACGATAAACGTACTTGGTAAGTCTTTGAACGGAAGATACGGTGCTCTGCTAACCAAGCAGAACACTACTTTGAGTTGGCGAAACCGGATGCTCAACGAGCTCTCTCCATCTACCGGACATTCGTGAAGCAGACGGAAGCAGTCGTGCAGTATCTGAGCATTGCACGGTTACATGAGCATTCAACAAGGCTAGAGATTCCAAAGATCAAGCACGCACCCACCAGTCTCGCTAATGCTTTGGAGGAGTACTTGAATGATAAGGACTTCGAAATCAACCGGAGGCAATATATCGCTGAGAAAGAGGCAAAGAAGAACGGGGGCAAAGCTACGAATGGTGCCACCAAAGCACAGCTGGAGTCAAAGCCCACAGTTGCACCCGCCAGTCAACCGGCAGCAGCACTGAAGCCAGCAATAGATCTACCATTGATCGATCTGTTCGGAGCTATCGAAGACAACCAGCAGACAATGTCTCAGCCAGTCCAACAATATCCACAACAAACCGGATACCCACAGCCTGGTGTCCAAATCCCACAACAGACAGCCATGGGCTTCCAACAGCAGCAACAAGCGTTTAGCCCGCAAAGTGCACAATCCACGAATCCGTTCGCTCAAATGCAGCAACAGCAGCAGCAACAGCAGCCGCCCCAGATCCAGACTCAATTTACAGGTGCTGGATTCGGTGGTTATACACCACAGTCCTTTAGTCCTCAAAACTCCCTTCAACCGATACCCCAGAACGGCGTGCCGGACTTCTCACAACAACAGTTGCAGCAACTTCAACCTCAGCAAACTTCGACGAACCCTTTTAGACAATCCATGCTTCCGCCACAAGGCACTGGCATGTCTGAGCCGAAAATGCTCGGCAATCCAACAGGTGCCTCCTCATCCTTGAATCGCACAAGCACCAATCCTTTTGCAAAGCAGAACACTGGATTCCAATCATCACTATTGCCTCCAGGACAATCGCCATTTTCCGTACCCTCGATACAATCGCCACAACAATCGTCGCCATTTGGTCCCCAGCAACCATTGCAGCCCACGCCGACTGGTACGAATCCATTTGCGCGCAATGCTTCACCAATACAAGGCACATCATCACCACAAGGCGGCCTCACTGTACACGCAACCGGCAGCACGAATCCATTCCGTCAAAGTGCATTCGTAAACCAGCAGACTGGGCAGGGTTGGCAGAACACTGGGCAAGGCATGTTGGGTGGGATGAATGTGGACCAGGTACCTACCACGAGCGTCTTCCCCCGCCCTGGCCAACAGCAGCAACATCAAGCGCCAAACTTTCTGGGATAGACTCTGGGAATGCTACACTGGTCGATCATTGTTAGGAGGAGGAATAGTGCAGTTGGATCCTGTTAATGTCTTTTCGCTACTAGATCTTGAGGTTGGAAGTCCTGCACCTGGCGTGGCGTTTCACGGGATCAGTGGTTCTGGTTAAGTTCTTCTTCTTTACGCATGCTTCGATAATGAACGTGGCGCGAGCGACCCATGGGGTTATAATGGTTTCCACGTACGTATAGCGTGGTACGGGTCAGTGTAATTTTAGCAAGTTATGCCAGTGGGTTGGGCAACGGATCAATTGATGGTTTGATAAGAGGTCATGGCCCCGAGAGTGAGGTCGTAGATGCTGGTAGGAAAATTATCATCGTTACCATGAGGAACCTTATGCTTCACCTCTGAGTTTGCCATTTCAAACCATAAACTTCGGCTAAAGATGGACAAGCTCTGCCAAGGCAGGGTCGCGTCTTGGTCTCGGTGTCGATCTCCCCTACCCCAGAAAGATTTGTGCCTCGGCTCGCATCTCGGTGTCAAATGTCAGTTTCGTGCCCTTTCCGCAGCCTCCGCCTCTGAACGACAACCCCTCACTTGAGGCCATGTTTGCTTTTTATCTTCCTGAAGCTATTAATTGACATCTGCCGTCTTTTCCAGCTCGTCTTCGTTGGGCCTTAAAGTTCCAGCCATGCAAGGTAAGCTTACCCACAACACACTCACGCATACCATAGCACTGTAGTGAGAAACGAATTGAGACATAACGCTGACACGTTCCTTATCACAGCTCTCCCATACACGCTCCCCGCCGCTCTAGCCGGCCTCGCCTACCTCGATGGCCGATATAGCTTCACACACGATTTGCCTCTCTTCTCCTCCCTTTTGCGCTCACGAATCAGTATATTCTTGCACGAACGCAACGACGACATCAACCTCTTCTACGTCCTTGAACAGTATGCCAAATCCTCCACGAACCGTTCGCGCACCTTCCTCATCTACAAGGGAGAAACATGGAGCTACGCCGAAGCCTACGAAAACGTGCTCAAATACGGGACCTGGTTGAAAAGTAAAGGTGTTCAGAAAGACGAAGTTGTCGCTATGGACTTAATCAACTCGGATGTTTTCATCTGGGTGTGGTTTGGGCTCTGGAGTATTGGCGCCAAACCGGCGTTTATTAATTATAATATGACGGGCGCGCCGTTGGTGCATATGCTAAGGACGAGTACGGCGAGATTGGTGCTGGTGGATGAACATAGTAGGGAGAACTTTAGAGAGGAGGTGTTGGCTGAGCATGGGCTCGCGCCGACAGAAGATGGGACGAGGGTTGCGCCGGATGGGCGACAGGCTACGTATGGGTTTGATAGCAATCCGAATCTGATTCCGGCGTCGGTGCAGAGGCAAGCCAACCTCACGTCAAATTCATCGCCAGCCGCTCAGGGAAAAGAGAAGGAACCTCAACGCCAATTTCTTGAAATCATCTTTTTCGATAAGAGGCTAGAGAACCATATACTCTCGCTCAGACCCATTAGACAACCCGATTCGGAACGAGGTGGCCAGGTTCGCGAATCCATGGCCATGCTCATTTTCACTTCTGGCACAACAGGTGAGAGGTTCCTCTAGCGATCATAAAAAGCTAAAACATATCGTACTAACATGTACTTAGGTCTTCCAAAAGCTGCGATCATGTCATGGGGCAAAGCAAACATAGCAGGCCGTTTCGTGCATCGTTGGATGCCCGTCAAAAACACCGACATAATGTACACAGCGATGCCGCTCTACCACGCCAGTGCCTCTGTCCTCGGTCTCGGAGTCATGCTTCGCGCCGGTGGAGCAACATCGCTCTCACAATCCTTCAGCCACAAAACGTTTTGGCCCGAAGTCAAGGCGTCGAAAGCGACTATTATCCAATACGTAGGCGAAACATGTCGATACCTCCTCGCTGCGCCCCCTTCTCCACTGGATAAAGACCATCACGTACGAACAGTTTTCGGCAATGGATTACGGCCCGATATATGGAAACCCTTCAAAGAGCGATTCGGCATCGAAAAGATCTGCGAATTCTACTCCGCCACGGAAGCCCCAGCGGGCCTCTTCAACAAGTCCATCAACGACTTCAGCGCAGGCGCCTTCGCACGAAACGGCACCCTCGTCACCAGCCTCGTCGGCAGCACCGTCCACATCGTCCGCGTCGACCAGTCCAACAATTCGGAACCCCTCCGCCACCCAACCACACACCTCTGCTACGCGGCCGCCACCGACGAACCAGGCGAACTCCTCTTCAAGCTCGACGCCGCCAACATCCAGCAAAAATTCCAGGGCTATTTCGGCAACGCAAAAGCCACAAACGGCAAAATCATCCGCGACGTGAAGACGAAAGGCGACGCATACTTCCGCTCGGGCGACCTCGTCCGGCTCGACAGCGAAGGCCGCTGGTTCTTCGTCGACCGCATGGGCGATACCTTCCGCTGGAAAGCAGAAAACGTAAGCACGGCCGAAGTCGCAGACGTGCTGGGCAAATGCCCCACTGTGGAAGAAGCGTGTGTCTACGGCGTCGAGGTGCCGCATCATGACGGCAGAGCGGGCTGTGCCGCTATCGTTCTAGCTAATAAATCCACTACCCCCGATGAGAAGACTCTAGGTCAGATTAAAGATGTTTTGGATAAAGAGTTGCCGGTGTTTGCGAGGCCAGTGTTCTTGAGGTTTACGAGGGAGATGCCGAAGACGGGGACGAATAAACAGCAGAAACATGTTTTTCAGAAGGCGGGGATTGAGGTGCGAGAGGTGGAGCGGGAGGGGGATACGATGTTTTGGAGGGTGGGGAAGGAAGGTGTGTATAGGAGGTTTGGGGCAAGGGAATTGGAGAGGGTTACGGGTGGGAGTGTGAAGTTATAGGCCGTGGTCGGGTTGAGACGGATATAGTCAGATGAGGGGGTTCATGCGGTTTGGAGGAGTATGGGAGTGGGAGGAAAGGGGGTTTCGTGCGTGCATGCATGCATGTGAGTGTACTTAGGGCTTTTCTGTTTTTTGGTTTCTGGGTTGCGGGAGGGGTGGTGTCGGATACGGTACTGAACGGTTTTCGGCTGTTCTCTCTAGCCTCATCTAGTCTAGCGTCAGCCACTCGCCTATACTCACGCGCACGGGTGGAACTGGCGTCACGTTCTTTGTCACCGGCGCTCTGATTCGTTGCATGCGAATAACTAAATTAATACGTATAGCCTTATTGGCTCGCTGGGGATGCAATTTCCACGTGACGCCAGTGTCCACCGTATCCACTACGCTCCGCGAGTATAAATGTAGTCTTATCTCCTAAGGCTCATACAACCGGGATTACATGCTTTGCTATAAATAGCTAGATTAGCCGCCCGACCTCAATACGTCTTGTCAGATCTTATCATAGACATACACTCGTCAGCCTGTTGTCTTGTTGCATCCTTGCGGAACCAGAACCCCCAACGGGAAGGATCGCATACAGCGTCTTACCACGCCCGACGGGACAAACATGGTTCCGGCAGGGTTCCGGCAGGGATTAGACATGGTCCATCAGCGAATTAGATAGCAAGGATTTTAGGATTCTGTCTTAAAAGTTAAGGATTGGTTTTAAAAATCGAAGATCGTTTTGAATTTTGTCTCTACTTTTGAAGACTTACTCTAATTAGAGACGCTGGCTACGGTACTGAGTCAGCTCCTTGACGGGATCCCTGTTTGTCCCGTCGGGCGTGGTAAGACGCTGTACCTGCTAGGGTATATCCAAGCATGATTGCGGGGGCAAATTTACTTCTACCTTCGCCACCGCCCCAACCTGACAGATTTTGATCGTTGTCGTGACCTCAAAGCATCCAACCTCCATTGATCGCTATACACAAATCAACTCCCTGAGACAGTTATCCGGCCGCAGAACCCTAAAGCATGTCTCACCCGATGCTACCACCAGAACGACTCCAATCCGTCTTTTCTATCATCGAGCTTGATTTCAAAGCGCCGTTCACCCCGTTCACTGCGCACGGGCCTCCAGAATTCCTAGTCGAAATATTTACAGTCTGCCTAAAGGAGCTCGAGAAGGAAGAAAATTGGGACTGGACGATGTGGGGCAATGATACTGGAGCTCCGAATAAAGTGTGCATCATGCTAGGTACGTGTGGAGCCGAGTATTCTGCCGGAGCGACGCTGACATACTGAAATCTCGCAGGATGGAGGCAATCTTCTCCTCAGAGAGATGCAGTTGCACAAGCGGCGATATCGAAGTTGAAAGCGAATGATATGCCCGATGCCATCAATTCACTATCTCCATTCCTTACATCGTCACCCAGCATCCACCATGCACAGAGCCCTGACCGCAATGAACCGTTTCCCGGCAAGCATTTCCCATTCAATGAGCGACACTGCGATATTTTCATCCTTGAAGCCCCTTCAAGTGGCCCGCTTTACGAGTCAATCAATGTCGAGATGATGGCGCTGAGACGCGATTGCAAGTCGCTTCTTCCCGGCGTTGTCTGCCGCAGGGATCGACCTTTTGGGGATATGAACCATGTGGCGCTGGGTGTTGATGACTGTGATGAGATGATAGGCCCCAATCTTGGATCTGGTAAATGTACCTTTATGTTCCTTGTCTACTGGACAGACCCCGAGGCGATGGCGCGTTTCAAGCATCCCGAGCGGGAGAGCATTCAGAAGTATGGGTCGAAAGTTAGGGGTGATTGGTGGACGAAAGAAGTTGTGGAGCGTTTTGCAAGACTCGAGAGTGCAGGTGCATGGGTGAAACAGGGGACCTTTAAAATGATGGATTTTGAAGCCGAGTTTCCTTTGATTTGGCCGGGTGTTGAGATTTTAGTCCAAGACAGGACAGGGAGGATTGAAGGTGGAGGAGGCTGTAGAAGCTGCTGTACTATGTAACATACAGTGATTCTCACGAAGAACAGCCAACGCCATCTTCTAACGAACCATCTAAAGAATCAATTCAAGAACTTCTATGCATCCAGCGCTAGTATACATTCTTATCTACTGCCTAGTGATCATTCCTCCTCTCCGCCACCAAATCAAGGCTCCTTCAATGGCATAGCAAAACCCCTCGACCAATCATGCTCACCAAAAAACATGGCGAGCGCAAAGAAAGCCAGATTGTCTGGATTATTAAGGCCCAACACGCCATTTAGAGCGAGATTCCTGCACAGATCGTAGCCATATGATTTCTCGTTGACTTCCTGATCCTCGTATTGATTTGTAGCATAGTTGTAGACCTTTTCGGTTATCTTAATAGGGTTTCCCTTTTTATCGACAGCGGGCGCGTCATTGCCTACAGGATTGAGTCAGCAAGTAAATAAAGCAAGGAGCTGCGGGAGAGAGGGAGAAGGGATATTTCCATACTTCTTGTGATCAGATGATGCAGCTCATGTAACCACGTTACGGGCATAATTTCACCGCCGACTCTCTTGATGTCCTCGAGTTTCGTCAAATCGCCGAGCTCAAGCGTCTTCAGAATCATGTCTCGATCTCCCAACTTCTTTCCGTACCGCCTTTTCGTTGGTTTGATAGTGTTGCGGAGGTCTTGGAGCGTTACGGTTTTGTGGATATCGGCGTCTAAGCCCTATAGGAGCGTTTAGAATCTGTAGTCATAGCCAACTTTATTCTTGGAAAAGGCTTCCTTACATCTTTGCAGAACCATAGAGTTTGGATGCGCTGTGATGCGACTGCCAAGTGACCTGGGTCAGTGCAGATGGGCTTGTCTTCAGGGTTCTTTGGCGGTAGAGACTCGTAATATTGACCACGTTGAGGCATGTTTGGTGCGTACCAGACACCACCGACTTCGGTGCATTGTGGATCTTGAGAAAAATTAGTTATTTTCTTCTTCTTGAGAATGGATTTGATGGTGCTTACGTGTCTCTTCAATGTTCCGGCCTTGCGTATCGCCGGGATCGGGTTTTCCTACTTCGATGAATTTGTAGTCTGCATCGGTGCACACCAGCAATGGGCTATTATCACTTTGCCCGCCACAAAACCTCTCAACCACGCTATTGTAGAACCCTATCGAGACGTTAGCGCCACAACTCAACGAATACAAATTCCCCTCGAGGTTCACTACTAACTTCTGACCTTCATATGTCCAGCTATAGGCTGTCCAGGCAGCGCCGCACCACGCACCCAGAAGGGGTCTGAGCCAAATAGTGAAAGATATGTCCCGCGAATTCGCTTCCATCTCTTCCAATTGGTGACTGTTGCCACAGGCGCTTGTGCGTTTTCCGGCCTCGGCGGCCCATCACCTTGAGTTCTAGCAGCCTGGGACAAAAAGAAATCCATTTCATCGCGGGCTGACCGTGCCATTAAGCACATATCTTCGTAAGATTGCTTTAGCATGTCAAGATCATTTCCGGTGCACCTTCCAGTCTCTGCGCCCCCGTTTCCGCCGATGAGAGTGAAGGTAGGCTAAGTGGGTGTGTTGTCAGCGAACATTGAATCAATTTAGTAATAAATTGGAGATTCAAGAGCTGGACTTACGAGTAGGGAGTTTGGAGCGCCATCGGCCGGGACTGCCTCGATTTGAAGCACCCCTGCTGTGAGAAAGAGAAGGAGAGCTCGGTGAGGGTTTGAGAGTAACATGTTGAGAGAATGAGATGATTCAAAGACTGTAAGGAGAAGTATCAGGAAAGCTTAAGAAGAGGAGTGGGAACAGAGAGCTTGGAGTGCATATTGAACTGCAATGGATGGGCGCTCCATGTCTTTATATCATGTTCCCGACTTCTGATGACCTTGTTCTCTTACTGCGGCTCATTATCTTCTAATGATGTCTCTGACAAGAATAACTCCATAAGATCAAATTCATCGAAGGAACTGAAGACATGTTGTTTCGTCTTCGGTCATGGTGAGATTTCCCAAGGCGTAATCTGATGATACCATAAATATAAAATATACACAAAAATACAAAATCTGGGAGTTGTAACGTGCTGACCGGCGCGTAGAGCTCTCGCGTGAAGAGCCTTAGGGTAGGTGGCGATGCTGACGACGATTCTGATTGACCTAGTTTCTCGGGAGTTTTGTTTCCCGCTTACGCCAATTAGCTTACGCCTGTGCCCGAGTATGATTCAGACTTCGAAACATCTGGGGCGTTGCGGCGTTGCGGCGTTGCGGCGTTGCGGCGTTGCGGCGTTGCTGCACTCGTTCGAATTTCTCTTTGCATGTTCGGCTGTGCTCGGCTGTGAATCGTTTCAAGTTCTTTGCCCAAAAGCAACGTCGAACTTCGCCATTGCTAGTAACACTTTATTCTATTGCGTTTTCTTCACGGCTCTGGGAGAAGAAGTTTCAGGCGTCATTTTAACGATTCTAGACCTTGCCGCATCTAAGATATCATCCAATAATTCCAACCTTAGATGTGGGGAGACGAACAGGAAAAACTGTTGTAGAATATTGAAGATTGTATGCAAGTTGAATAATTGTTCGAAGGATCTGAAACATTCGCTCGAGAGAGTCTGTGCGTCGAGAACCCAACCAGAACATCAGACTCGATCTATATCGAGTGAACTCATCAGACTGTGACTATGTTTAGGGAATCAGGGGCTGAGAACATCCCCGCTGCTTTGACATCGCCACTCATTGATTGTTTCGCTTGTTCTCCATAGGTGAGCTGCGTAAGGACCAAGAGGACCCTATATAATCTCTCGACGTCTTCGCGATGCAGCCAACTCATCACATCAATCAACTTCCATTTTTCCTTCAGTCAAATTGCCTATCTCTTGCTCTTGCCTTGCTACACAGCATTTCCTTTACTCTGCCGGTCAGGGCCTCTCAACATGATGAAGCCTTCGCTTCTTCTCTTGTACACTGGGCTCTCTGCCGCGGCAGATTTCCTCGTATGCACAGACAAGTCATGCTATGCGACCGATCCAAGTCTTCCTCGGCCTACCGCGGTGACTGGCGCAGATGGGATATCCTCCTCTTTGATCCCATTTGTCTGGACAGACTTAGTTGAGCTCTCCTCTACGACTACTATCAAGACGACGATTACGCAAACCGATAGCGCTGCGCTGCTCATCACTCCTACTGTTAGTGTGATAGTCCAGCCAAAGGGATATTGGTAAGATCGTTGATA
Organism: Byssothecium circinans; assembly: GCA_010015675.1. Taxonomy (NCBI): domain Eukaryota; kingdom Fungi; phylum Ascomycota; class Dothideomycetes; order Pleosporales; family Massarinaceae; genus Byssothecium; species Byssothecium circinans. The sequence goes on along the minus strand of ML977015.1, from coordinate 21,797 downwards.
CCCCGGCGTAATTTTATGACTGAGAAGTTTTAGGTGGCGTAATCAACTACTTGGGCCTCCAGTGACACCACCCGGTCCGCAGCCCGGGGGTACGACTGGAGCACCCGTTCCGCCTCCACCTGGCTCCAGTGGCGCCCCGACACCTGTTATATCAACGTCTAGCTCGACCGACTCTGATGGAGTGGTTGTACCAGTACCTATCACTCTGACGCCCCCCAATCCGTCACCGAATCCAAATCCTAATCCAAATCCCAATCCGAATCCCAATCCGAATCCTAATCCAAATCCCAATCCGTCACCGAATCCAAATCCGAATCCGAATCCCAATCCCAATCCGAATCCCAATCC
>ML977015.1:0-14260 GCA_010015675.1 Byssothecium circinans | reverse complement strand
AGGCGCTCAACGCTAAGGAGTCGCTATCACTCGAGGATTCTACTATAGGATTGAACCTTCGTAGAATCACCTGTAGGTCGAAGGGTAATAGGCCTGTCACCTTAAAGGCCTTTAGAATCGTTGATTCCTTGAATACAGCCTCCCACGCTGTGTAGAATAGTGGGAAGAAGTCCCTCTTACTCATTAAGGTGAGGCCTTGGCTCTGCTCCATGAACGCTGAGACCTCGTTTAAATAGGCTGTTAATAGAGGCTTAAACAATACAACGTCCAGGGGCTGAAGCGTATGAGTAGAATGAGGGGGATAGATCGCTAGGAGGATCCTATTTCTATTACAGAATTTAATAAAATCTATTGTGATATGAGATCTATGGCCGTCTAGAATCAATAGCCTATAGGAGCGACTGGCCTTCGTCTTTGTATAGCGATTGAACACCTGTTTCAGCCAAGCTAATCCAATATTGTTGTTCGTCCATCCTGAGGGAGATGATGTGAATAGAGCGCGATGAATCTCTGGGTTAAACGCCTGCAGCCAGGTATCCTGTATCGAGCTGGAGACTGACTGATATATCAGCCCTAGCTCTAGGTACGATCCATCAGCGCAGATACACGCTAGCAACGTTATCCACTCTCGATTGCCGTCCTGGATCAAGGACCTGCGACCGCCTGCCTCGTATGAAGCCTTGCTGAAGATCCTCTTCGAACGGCCTACGATTCCAATCATGAAGCCTTTCTCATCCATATTGTAGCTATTGCACGGCTGGATGTCGTATTGCTGAATCTTATCAGCTAGAAGGCTGAAGTAGAGGCTGTATTTTAATTCTGAATTAGCTTTGTGGCGGCTGTTGTCTATCCCCGTTGTCCATTTAAAGGCGAGCTGCTTAGCGTGACGCTGTATAAAGTGATCAGCCCAGTGTACTCCAAGCTCTTTCTTTGCAATCTGTGAGCCAAAGTTTCGTATTATTTCTTTTGTAGGTGGAAGGCCTAGATCAGTTAGGCGTCCTATATATCGCACAAGCTCCTGTTCTTGTTGTGGGGTGAGGGATTGGTTATTCTCTGCCTGGATAGTGCGCGAGGTTGAAACGCCCTAATGTCTCCGCATAAGCGTTGTACGATAAATACTAAAGCTTTTCGTAATATTCGTGTAATTAATTGATTCTCCAGGTTCCAGCGATTTAATAGCTGCAAGCGCAGCCTCGATTAAGCTCATATTGGTGGAGTTATATCGCGTTGAAATTGGGGTGCTGATTTTGCGGATCGTGCGTCGCGCCGTCCCGTGCGTCGCGCCGTCAACCTCGGTATGTGTTTTATAGGGACTATAATAGCAGTAACACCTTTTAGAGACATTTATAATATAATCTACCAATTCTCTTATAGTATGATTGAAATAGATACCTATAGCAGATGCTCGCGTAGACTTTAGGTAAGGCGAGGTATAGATTAGCTCAAAAGCGAACCGGAGCTAATTGGCGACCAAGAAACTGGAATAAGGGTAGGGTGGAATTGCGAATATAGCTCTAGACAGCGACACGTCCATTCCCTGCCGTCTATCCAGGGCCGACGACTGCGACGACGACCGCTGCTCGCAAGCAAGCCGAGGAGCACGGCGAGGCAGTCCGCACGACGATAACCAGGATGAGCGACAATAGCACAATCTGCGAAATCAAGAGCTGGATAGGATCCGAGTCGTTGTGCACGTGGGCGTGATGGAAGCCCTCGAACTGTGTGAGCTGTTTTGGCTGGCAATACAATACCTGGCATCCCAAGGCAATGGACGCTGTGAGGTGCCACAGCAGCAGGAAATACGGGGCGTACAAAACAGATACGCTGAGGAGGAGACAGAGGAGGACGAGAAGTTCATGGCAGAGTTGATGAGCGCGACGAGGCGAGCATCCAATGGATGCGGGAGGTCCTTCGCGGCGTCGTGGAACAAGTGGCGAAGAAGGAGTCCTGAGCGTTGTCCGCAAGGCGACTTGCGAAGGCGTTTGACGAGGTCCCTGAGCGCGTGCAAAGCGCTAAGGTTGACCGAGTCGGCCTGAGCGAGAGCCTGTATGGCAACGCGAAGGACGGGGACGGCGGCTGTATGTGGTCAGTGTTCAAAGGCGTGACAGGGGCGTACTATATTTGTGTTGGTGTGCAAAGTGCTGAAGGAGCTCAGTGTTGCGTTGACGGCGGAACTCGGCGAGGATTACGACCCGAAGTCAACTAGTATCCAGCTGCAATTGGCAGCTTTCAATAGACAAACCAGTTTTAGAGAAAGAAATTGTCCAAATCAACTCAACTTCGTGAGGAATCGACTTGGACAGACAAAAGGCGATCGGCAAAGCCGACGCATTGTATCTGTGTATATACCCTAGTAGACTATTTCTTCGTTTGTGAAATCAATTTAACCCTGTAGGTCTTCCCCTTTAGCGTCTCGATGGCGCCCTTATACGACTGCCCGTCTATCTCAATCTTTTCTCCATCCCCTACTCTAACGTCTAAAGTAGCTCCGCTTCTCGATAGTACGCTCGCTTTGACAAGCTCGCCGTCACCCCACTCAATATCAACCTCAAAGTTCCCTCTCGCAACAAGTCCCCGTACACTGCCCCTAGGTAATGCTCCCGGAAGCGCAGGGAGAATGTGCACAAGACCCGCATGACTCTGCAATATCATCTCCACAACACCACTCGCAAGTCCAAAATTCCCATCTATCTGGAACGTCCATATATCAACACCCTTGCTATTTCCCGTATCGGTGTTGTACAAGCTATCTCCCGGTGGAAACACAGCATACCACTTCTCAAGCTGCTTCCACGCATCATCTCCACGCAGAGCGCGCGCAAACGAGTTGATGAGCCATGTACGTGACCAGCCCGTTCCGCCAGAGCCATGCGAGACACGACGATCAAGCAGCACCTCAGCGGCCTTGAAGAGTGTGCTGTTTACCAGCGGGGCAAACGCGCGACCGGGACTCAGTGCGAACAGAGGGGAAAGATGTTTCTGTCCGATGGCTGCCTCAGTGTACTCGATTCTCCACTCGAGGATCTGGCCCAGGGATCCGATCTGCTGCGGCATGATTGTGGGGAGGAAATCCTTTGCCGCTTTAACGGCGGGGTCGGAATCTACGATGCCAAGCTCTGAAGCCGCTTCCAGCAACCCCTTGAAGACTTCCTCCATCAGCTGGCCGTCCATCATGGGGTTGATGTCCACGGCTTCCTTGGCGCCGGCTACAGTCCAGTTGGCGGGCACTCTGAAGGTATTTTCTGGACTTAGAGAGGGACCCGTGACGTTGTACCCGTTGTGCTCGAAGGTGTAGCATTGATAGAATTTCGTGGCTTCCGAGAGGAAAGGGTACACGACGTTCTTCAAGAACGTCTTGTCTTGAGTGAAGCGGTAGTGGTCGATTGCCTGCCAACCGAGCCATGCCGACCCCATTGGCCACAGGGATGAAGAAGTGTAGTTATCCGTTGGCGCTGCGTCGCCCCATAAGTCGAGGTTGTGGTGGAAAACCGTTCCTTCGCAGCCATACATTCTCTTCGCAATATCTTGTCCGCGGGGTACGGCTACCTTGACAAGATCATACAGTGGCAGCTCAGTGTCGATCATGTTGGTCGGGCCCGCGATCCAATAATTCATCTCAATGTTGATGTTGATGGTGTACTTACCGCCCCAAGGGGCGATCGTATCATTGTTCCAGATACCCTGGAGATTTGCCGGAAGGGCTATTGTGTTGTCCAGGCTGGGGCGCGACGAGCCGGCAAGGAGATGCCGGGCGAAGTTGAAGAGGAGGGTGACGAATTGAATGTCATCCAGCCCCGTGCGTGCATTACCAATGCGCTCGTCGGTCGGTCGGGACGCCCAGGAATTAGGTGATGTTCCTAAATCGAGTTCAACGCGACCTAGAAGCCCGCTGGAATCTGCAATGGCCTCTTTGCGGGACTCTGGATATCCTTTGGAAACTGCTGCGTCTACCTTGCGTTTGACCTCGGCTTCCCACGCCTCCCTTGTAGGATATCTGTAGTTTGTCTCCGCGTCAAAGAACAAGTCTACGGTAGTTGCGTTGTTGATTATCAAGTTTGAGCCCGAGGTCTTGACAGTTGCTTTCTTGTCAGGAACAAAGCGTGCTGTGCCTGTCCACAGAATAGGATTGGTTGACTGGCCACTGGAACCGCGAAGCGTGACTGTGGTATCATTTGCAGATGCAGTCACAGTTTTGTTGACTTTTCCGCTCATCGTAATGTTCAAGTGCAGTGTGCCCTGTTTGTCGGCGCTGAATCGCGACAAAAGCACTCCCGCGGGGTAACTAGCAACGTAATCCCTCCTATCGAAAATATCAGGAATGTATAGCATCTTGCACAGTCGTGGCTTACGAGTATGTCACACCTCCATAATTGTACTCCACCCCCGCAGTGCCATCCTTCGTATCCAGCCACCTCATGTAATCACTAACATTCTTCCCTCCGTGTCCAAAATCAATTTCAATGTTACCAAAATAGGAATACGCACTCTGCGACTTGATGCTGCTCAACATGGTGCGATGCGCGTACTCCCTGCTCTCGGTCATCTGTCCAACGAGGAGCATCTGTCGCACTTTACGCAGCGCCTCAAGCGATGAATCAGCCACACGGTCTGTGAAGGGTTTTGTCCATATAGAGTCTTCGTTGATGTTGATGAACTCGTTCAAAGTACCGTAAGTGGATGCTGCGAGGCGACCATTACCGATCGGGAGTGAGGTGTGGAAGTAGGAACTTGAGCCTGGAGATGTGAACCAGACATGGCGGCTGCCGTCAATAGCCGGGGCTGCATGGGCCAGAAAGCCCAGAACGGCTAACAGCGCGATAGGTTTCCTCATCCTGGATCCATTCAGTTTCGTAACGGGAAACAAGTCAGGACTGAAACCGATCTACAATACAGGCGATGCGACAACCTTCTTATATAACTGGTACTAATGCTAGTGGCATTATACCTCTTAACGCTCGTTTGGATCATTGTATAAGTGGTGGCAAAACTTGTCATTAAAATTACCACTTAGAGCAATAATGTTTCGTCCAACTGGCGGAAAATTTAATTCGCGGAATTCCACATTCCGAGTCTTACCACTACGTTCCTTCTTAATATAATGGGGTAATACTATAGCATTGGGCGAAAGTAGTATAGGTGGGTCCGCGTATTATAAAGATATAGTACACGCATCGCTTGCAATGTGCTCCAGAGCACGAGTACGTGGCGGGTCGGACGAAGGATCAGCAGCGATCTACGGGGCTGGAGGGCGACGCGATGGCTTACCTCTGATGCAAGCATTTGCGTTGGCTATAATCTTGCAGTACACTGTAATTTGATGCTAACGCCTATCAATGTTGAGTTTCCATCAACGCCTAGTTTACATTGGCACTAGGATTCATATCAACGCCGATTATATCAACGCTAGGATTATATCATGCTAAGCCGGGGTTTTGTGTCGAAGCTATGAAATTAGCGACCTTGGGGCCACACTGTGTTGACAACCTTGCTACGCTCGCTGCCTGAGATCCAACTCGTCCAAGTTCCCTCCGCCAACATCACAGTACATTTGCACGAGCGCATGCCTCCTTTCTCACCCTCCTCGTCTCTTACCTATGTCGCGCTACGTCTTTCCCATACGACAACGCGATATTTACCGAGTGTGCCTTGACGATTCGACTACGGCTTAGCTGCACGAAATGCTGTCCGTTTTCGCAGCACCCATATCGACGCCTGCCTGCACGAGTATATACGTCCAATAGTAATGCTGAAATTTAAAGAAGAGTTACACGTTCCGTTGCTTGCGGCGAACATTCCAATTCAACGCGCACTCTCGCGACCTTAAGTGCGTGTCATGTATTCGATTCCTACTTTAAGTATATTTTCTCGCGGCAATAATACTCAACCAGAATGAATATGTGTACGTTTTGATGCTCTCAACCTTTAATCCTGCTTCGGAAAGCAATTTGTGCCATTGTCCTTCGGTGCGCTCCGTTAACGAAAATTGCACCATTATCGCCAGATCCGTCTAAGTTACAAACCAATCCACATTCTCATCTAGGACCACTATCTCGTCCAACAAGAGAGTAGACTCCTGAGTCATAGCATCTACAATATTCTTCAAAATCTCCTAACACTCTTCATCAGCGTGATCATGCATGATGGCCCGGAGGTAGTAGTACCTCGCGCCTATCTCACATCAGCAGACCCTCAAACCTATTATAATAAATTCTTACCTATAATTAGCTACTTTGTAAAGAAGTTATACGCCATCACATCGATTCCTTCAGGAAGCTTAACGTCATTCACCACACTCGGAAGATCCTGTAGCACGACCTTGCCATTCATATCCGGCTATATTTCCTTCAGTACAATGCACTATTGTCCCGTACCACCTCCAACATCAACAAAGAATGGCTTCTCCGCTGGCAACTGATGAACTTCCTTGTTCGGTGCGAGGATAGAGAAACAATCCTTTACACTTGAACGTTGCGCGTTCATAAACGCGTTGAAGTGTGTGCGATGCTCCGGATGCTCCGCGAGCCAATCCCATAGCGTAAGTTCCGTAGCCCAAGATGTGTTAAAGGGTGTGTCGTGCAGATCAGTCGGGTTTCGGTAGGACCGGGCCGCCAGAAATGACGGAGTGGCTGCATAAGCGGGATCAAGAACATCGGCACTGTGTGGAAGATGTTGAGAACAATTCTGGGAGTTGCAAACTTGTCAAGAAAGCTATCGACTTACGAGAATTTCAGTCCAGCTTGGATATCCGCATTTGAAAGGTTCCTTGTTGTCTGAGAATCGGTAAATGTATCTTGGGACGTTTCCCGAATCATTCCGAGAGAAGCTTGATGACGGAGTATGCGTCCTGCAACTACAACATCAGTGTTTCATTCAGGATAATAATTTTTCAAAGCTAACCAAGCAAGCCAGAATCGGCACCGGTGGTCTCGGCCAGCTCGTCAAGCTTCAACGGACGATCGGCCTCTACCAGCTTGTTGAAGATTTTCAGATCAAGACCGACACGAATTGAAGCCGTATGAAGACCCTGCACCATCTTTAAATATGTCGTGACTGACATGAGGAGTTTTACTTACTGCGTATATGAGTCTTTGCTTGGTCTCTTTTGGAGTCTCGAGGGGATATTGAAGGCTTCTCAGTTTATCGATTGTACGCCGTCTCAAACCGTCGTCGATAGTCTGCGCGACCCTATGTACCTCTTCGGTAGCGGTGTCCAAGATGGCATCCATACTTTTTTACTAAGACTTCACGTATATTTGATGGATCGCTTGAGTTACGGACGGATCCGGGCAACCTAATTACCAGGTCTTGAGTTCACTAGTACTGTTGATCTCGGTCCTGATATACGTCAGTGGAAGCGCCGATGACACCAATTCCAAGACTGATATCTATCAGAGTTATAAATGCGTTTTCTGAACACGGGTCTGGTGATGATTGGGGCAAATTTTGGGTACCTTTGAACGGGATGTGGTAGGGATGCCAGTTGCACCGACTATGCTGGCGAGCGTTGATCTTTTTGCCGTTTGAATCCGTCCAAACCCAGGTCGTAACTTGACCCACTGCAAGCACTGTCCGAGTAATATTGCAAGGACGGAGGGTTGTTGAGGAGCTCGATGGCGAGATGATAGGATTACGGCGCAGGCTTACGTAACCCTGCTCAGCGATTCCACTCATTCTCATCCCTCTCACTCTAGCGAACACACGTGTATGACTGCCGTTCAGAAGCTTGTCTCTTGGCTGAAGTTCATGCCTTTCTTAGCTGTCAACGTATTGCGTACACCCACCTGTCTCGCAAATGCGAATCTTTCGAAAGATCTATAAACACCCTCCAAAACAGAAGCTTGAAGAGTCAAATAGTACTATTACGATGTAGTGGTGCAGAGCGCACTTCTTCTGCGACAGGAGTAGCGTGCTAGGTGATGGCTCTCGACCCAAATGTTGATCTTATCGATATGTCAATACTACAGCTCAACTAAGCCTGCACTTCAGTCGTGCGGCTAAACTGTTCCTACGCAGCAGGGTATAGCCTTATCCAAGATACAAGGTTTCCAAACATGACCTGGACCTGTCTAACTTCCTAGCATCCTTACTATTAATCTTGGCCTGACTCGTTTTGACTACTAGTTCCCTGACGGCTGCGATTGCCTTCCCACTCATCCGCCACGGACTCCTTGCTTAGCCAGGTGCGGAGTTCGACAGCGATCAGCGAGTCAACGTCTTGCGAGTGAAGTGCCAAGCGCGTGTCGACGTCCTTGAATCTTGCCGACAACGTCCGTACCAGCCGCTTGAAGAGGGTCTTAACGACCACTTAGACAAGCTCGTCCGCTGACTCGGCCTCTCGGAGCGGTGCGGCGTCCGCTATGCCATCACTTATGTTGCCAAAGTAGCCTGGGAGCTTGCTGAATCTCCGCAGTATATACTTCTGGACGGCTGATCGCTACTCAGGCTGTACCAACGCTTGCCTACGGCGCCGGTGTCAGTGTTCGCAGAGGAGGCGGAGTAGGGCAATTGCACGAAATCGGTGCTGCTCAGCATCGATGGTTGTGACCCCGAAAGTGGCCGCATTGTTTCCGTCAATTCGCGCGCCAATTCGACTTGACGGTAACTGTTGGTGTTAGCTGCTACCTTACGACCTCGTTCTCAAGCGAGGTATCTGGCGGACCCGCCAGTGCCGCACCCCGCGTCCAGCACCCTAGACGCTACGGAAACTCCCGAAGACTCAGCGAGTAAAATAACTTGATAGAGATGGGCCTGCTCGTTTGTATCCGTTGGCGACTTGGAATAGCCATGGTGAATGTGTTCTCCCCTGGCAGGCGGCGTTAGCCAACATCTCGGTCATTAAATGTGAGCACAGTGCGGTGTACCATATCATACTTTTGAGAAACTGCTCCGCCGATTTATCTTAGTGTCTCTAAATCCTCTTCACAAGACTTTTTGTCTTATCTTGGCTCTGTGGCATCGTAGACAATGCTGCCTGGTAGATTAAAACACACAACCATCTCTGGGGAATTCAATCATCGTCAGTCTTGCTGCCAGCTCATCCTAGTGAAAAATAAAGTTTATTGAATCGAAACCGACACTCTCGGGCGAGACGTCAAAGCTTGTCTGCTACGCCGTATGACTGCGTGCATATCAATAATTATAGACGGACTGAGCCATAGAGGTGCAGCACACGTTTCATGGTATTTCTGCAGGATGTAATCGAATGCCACCAAGGAGCATGAGCCGTGGCACCTTGATCTGCACGACGTAATTTTTCTATCAGGCAAGGCGGCGGCAAAGCAACTCACAGATTTGATACCAGGCAACAGACTTGGCAACAATCAAACAGTCAGTCCAGAGAGCGTACGGACTATTTGACTGCGTTTTCGAGGCCGCTGGACTGTTTGTTTGACTGCCAAGCTTTTCAGCGTGAATTGAGACTGTTTGACTGTTTGACAGAGTACGTGGCTTTTGGACTGATTGATTGACTGATTGATTGCTTGTTTGCGTTACCTATACTCAAACTGCTCTAGTTGAGCTTCGATTTTGCTTAAGTCGTCAAGAGAGGTCTCCAAAGTAGTAGAAGCGTTGGTAGTTGCCAAACGTTTGATGCCTGCTCTCCTCCAGGACTTAACCGACTGTAGGGTGGAGATGAGATTGGGCTTCATACGCAGGCGTCGAGGGCCTAAGAGGTCTCCAAGCTCACTGAACATCCTCTCACAGTCAGCAGAGGAGGCTGGTATCGAGTAAATATCGAGCGCAAGCCTAGACAGCGTAGGAAACTGCTTCTCCTGAAGAAGCCAGTACTTGATAGGATTGAGCGAAAGCGGATCGTCCTCTGTAAGTGGTGTTTGGCGCTTCCAGACTTCGTATTCATCCTCAAGGGCCTCCTCTACTTGACGGAGAGCTGCCTTCATAGAGTTTTCGAGAAAGGCTGAGCGGCTAGCAGATGCTGATATACGTGGCTTTTTAGCTGGGCGTGGATCGCTGGGAGAGCTCCTGCCCGACTTAGCTGTCAGCTTCTCCCGATAAGATCTGTATAGCTTCATGAAGCCCTTGTGGTTATTCAGCAACCAGTCTCTCTTATGATGAGGGCCATTTTTCTCCTTGTTGTAGTCATCTGGTACACTCCACAAAGCTTCTAGATGGAGCTTATAGTGTGGATGGAGGATCGTTGCGGTGTAGTGTATTAGTGAGTCGTCAAACTTCTGGTAGTACTCAGCCAACTTCGCATGGGCTAGATTGATGTTGACTGCCAGGTGATCCTCTGGGGCATCAGGATCGCTGAAGTCCACCTTTTCAAGTCGTGATTTCTGCTCTTCAAGCTCGTCAAGAAGCCACTCGAAAGTAATAACTACTTCCCAGATAGCTCCATGGCGGCCGACGTGGCCTCTGCCCTCTAGTAGCTTTGTAGCTTCTTCAAATGGACTTAGCAGCTTGATGTATTCGCTAATCGTCGCCCAGTCCTTAGCCGTCAATCCTCCTTCTTGTATGAATAACCTAGGCTTAGCGCGCTGCAATTGTGTATTGCGACGCTGCGAGGCCGCCTCTACTCTAGCCTCGTCAATCTTTATATGGGTGTAGTCGTCGATAGGACCGTGAAGCTGGGTAGCTCGCTCTATGGCCCTGTAATAGGAGTTCTACTGAGTCTTGACAGGGCGTATAAGCTCATAAGTCTCTAATAATGACTTGCCTAGCTGCTTGGCCTCCTGAACTTGTAGCTTCTCAAATAACTCTCAGGTTTGCGAGGTACAGATAGACGCGATAATATCAAACAGTACACCAATCAGGCCGTACTTTCGCCACTCATTGAGAAACGCTTCTTCTTCCTAGCAAGTAGTTAGCAGGCGGCAGGAAAGTGAGGAGGCTAGACGCTTAGTTTTACCTATAAATTTGAGTCCTCGTTCTTAAAGGCTTCCTTATCTTTGCCCCATATCACTAATTGAGCGCTCAGGTTGAGGATATGACATGTACAGCGGAGTCGTCGATGGGGCGCCCAGAAGTTGTACTGTGTAGCCAGCGCGTTGACAGCTGCGTCGTTATTCGTCGCGTTATCAAGCACGAAGTAGCCAAGTCGCGATTCGTTGATATTAAAGATCTGGAGAGTCTCACTTACAATGTGGGCAATGTTCTCACCAGAGTGGCGGCCGTAGAGCTGCGGTAGCCCAAGCACATAGTCCTGAATGTCGCCCTGCTCGTCCAGATAATGTACACATATCCCAGTGAGAGCGCGCTTGCCGCCATACGTAGTCCAATTGTCAAAGGATATATGGATAAGGGATCGGGCCTTCTTCAGGTGTTGCGTAACGGCCGGGATCATCGCGTGGTATTCGCTTAGGATATGGCGGCTGAGAGAATTGTGACTCCGCCAAACTGACTGCTCTGCAATAGGATTAGCAGCTTCAATTAGCTGGCGGAAGGCAGCAGTTTCTACGACTCGGAGCGACTGGTTATCGGCGACTATCCAGTCAATAAGCGCGTCCTGGAATCGCTTCTGTGAGAAGCTTGATGCCATCTCATTTGCCAGCTTCTGTGATACTTCAACACCATTCCATTGTAACTGATGGACGATCGAGCTTGTACTTGGTGGCAGGTTAAAGCTTATTGGCCCATCCTTATTGAATCCGTGGCCTGGAGTGTTAGTAGAGAGGTGTATACCAGCAGAGGAAGTTAATGTGTGTACGTCATATTCGCCACGCGGCATTTTATGGATATGACAATATTTGCAGAGCCACCACCTCTTTTGCTTCCTGCTATGCCACAGAGGCCACCCGTATTCGTATATCTAGCTTGTAAAGCCTCTCTTGCTGTCCTCTTCTCGTCGCTGTAGGTGTGGGACACGTCTCCACTCAATGCCGTTGAATTGCTCGTCGCGATTATCGTCATCTATTAGTTGGACTTCATCGGGCTCGTCATCGAGTTTGGGAGCAAGGGAGGGCGATATCGGGGCCGTATTTTTGCGGTTTGCGCGTGTAACACGCTCGCTAAAGACTCTTTTCGCGTTTCTGTTCATACTATAGAGCAGCGTAGATGTGGGAGGGCGCGTAGAGTGGAGAGTATAGGTGGAAGTAGCTAGGTGTTAATAGCGGAAGCTGTGTCGTTGAAAGTTTGGGTAGAGCTGCCTATTTAGGTAAGGCGTTAGATTTTTCGCTCTCTAAAACCTTAACACCAAAAAAGTATCGCGACTTTAGGCTATATATTGACATCGATTTATCCACTAAATCCACAAGAAAAAAGGCTATATTTAGCCAATCAATCAATCAGTCTGGCAACTTTCAGACTGTTTGATTGGATAATTAGAGCCCTTCAGACTGTTTGACTGATTGCTTACAAAGCAATCAAACAATCAGTCTGACTTTTTCAGACTGATTGTTGCCAAGTCTGCCAGGCAAGCGACTGCTTGTGGGATCGTGCCTTTGGGCCCTGAGAAATGGAATCAGTAGCCTCTTCTGGCCTGTGCAATCATTTAGCCGTGGCAGTGTGCACATCGCCGGCGTGAACACTCCCGCCCCCCCATGCCATCAATGCGATGATCGTACGCATAGTCCTCGCCACAGGGCCAGTGGACGGTATGGCTGATGCAACGACGAACCAGCCGAGTGTTGAGTGAGCCCCGAAGACGATAGGAATCCGGCACTTAATTAACATCATCCGAGGAAGTATACAATTAACCAAGAGATATGGGCGGCGTGGTAGGTAGTAGCTTTAGGTTCAATGTACCGGACATGTCAGGGTTGTGGTTGTGAGAGAACTGCCCTGATGAATGGAATTGACGAGTGGGCTTCGCAGAAGATTAGAATCACGGCTGCTGAGCAGACCGGGCCATGGCTCGTCCGAACTTTGGCTCGCATGGGCACGAAGATGCGCACCAGTTTGTGCTGTGTCCAGATAGAGTGCAGGGATGCACACTTGCTAGTAGCCATGCGTAAGCAGCCTCCGATAGTACGAGATAAAGCATGATTCTGTGAGAGGCACATTTGCATCGACCGTGGCTTTGAGGTAGGGTTTGTAGACCTCTCGATGTTGATGATGGGATCAAGGTTTCTTGGAAGTAAAGGAAGTGTCTGCGAGTCAATGTACAGACACTGGTTGGAGGCGTTTCCACTGGGACAAGACCTCGCATGTAAGATCACAGAATATATTGACAGGAATTGAATTGAGTTATCACAGCTTGAGCGGGCCGTGGAGTCAGCCCTGTGTCGGTCCACGTGAAAAGGAACAATGTGGAGGCTGATGTCCCTCAAAAGTTGCGCTGGATGTTACGTATCATCCAGTCCCGCAGGCTGCTCACAATCGCTGTGAGAGGAATGTGTCGAATACAAAGTATTGCCTTTCTAACCTAGGGTATCGCATTCAAGAGAAGTCGTTAGGAAAGCATTTCTCCTTCGTCCACGACTTCTGATCGTGGGTCAACGCATGATCCATCAACTGCGTCTTATTGGTGGAGACCATTTCCTTGCGGCAGTTTTGGCACTATACCGCCCAACCGGACATGTTAGCAGTGTCATGCCGCCCTTTTCTTTGGTGACTCGAGAGCACGAGGCATGAGGACGTTTGGGATTAGATACAATCATACAAGAGAAGTTGGCTTGGGAGCCTTGACCGGAAGACCATTGGCCTTGACCGGTGCGCGGGTGCCAGCCTTCTCGGCCGCCTTGTGCTCGCGCTGGACCTACGGGAGAGCGGGTAAGCGAGACGTTCTTCACCTTCGCGGAGGCTCGAGCAGCGCGTCACATACCCTAGCTTTCTTGGAAATGGGCATGACTGCTGTTAAGATAGGCGTGTTCGTGGTGGGGATGTTGGGTGCGCGCTGTGAAACGAGAAAAGATTTCGAAGATGGCGCTAACGTTAGCGCTGGTCTCCCCGCAAGCGCTGACATTTGCACACCGGGCAGGTATCCTACTACATGAGTCGTCGTCGTCGCAGTTTCGCTACATCTCGAAGCAGGAACACGTCGCCATGATCTGTATTTCATGCGAAATGGCCCGTTGCATAGAATTACTATGGTATCTGGCATAAGTAGTTAGCGCGCCACCAAAGTGGTCTATGCGCAAGCAATCTTCTTTAGAGTACTATTCTATAGAAAAAAGTCTAATAAATTTCTAAATAGGCTTAGTAGATTCTTTATATCTTATTCTAACTTATAAGATAACGTAAAGCACCACCGAACCGCCCACACCACCGAACCGCCCACGATTCCTTGGCAACACCAACTCACTCAACTTCATCGCCATTATCGTCCGCATCACTACTTGACATGATAAACTGAGTACTAGCCTCC